>JASTWL010001740.1:0-24001 GCA_035220575.1 Temnothorax rugatulus | reverse complement strand
GCAGTGTTTTAACTATCAAGAAGATTATCATTACAAGATTTTTGAACACGTTAAAGATGTACCTGTTATAGACAAGTACAGTTGGTATGTATCCCAGGTAGCAAACACAAGTCATTTTGACGTCAAATTTTGGTCAGTTACTGACCATTCCTGACGTCACTAACTGACGGCATAATGACGTTAAAATGACGGTCTAATGTCACAGACAATTGACGTCATTTTCTGACGTTTTATTGACGGCAAAAATAGGTCCATTGTACGACATACCGGTTTCTAGAAATGTTTTTTATGAAATTATAATGTTAAAATGTCTACTTAATAAACGTTTATTTAAAAATGTTCTTTTTCTTTATCTAAAAAAAAAAAAAAAAAAAAAAAAAGCTTCTTTAAACTGGTTTCGTTACATGCTCTCAAGGCGGTCACCCATCCTAGTACAGTACCGTGCCCGTGTTGCTTGACTTCGATGATCCAGTGGACAGTGACGATCTTCTCACCCTGATGCTTCCTTATTAACTGTACTTGTCTATAACAGGTACATCTTTAACGTGTTCAAAAATCTTGTAATGATAATCTTCTTGATAGTTATAACACTGCATGAAATAGTTATTATAAAACTATAATCACACGCAACTACATCCACTTATACCATAAATTCGCCACTTCAATCATAAAGTTGCGAAACAAACATATTATGGTTAATTTTGTGGTTTTTATTTTATTATTACTTTATTATACAATATTAAGAAGTAAAAATAGTTATATTACAAAAAGACCTTATTTGGACGACTTTAAGACGTCTTTAAAATGACGTCTTTAGATGGTCTAAGAAATGACGTCTTATAAACGTCCATTATTAGTCGCCGATGTCATAGACCAAAAATGACTAAAAATAGACGTCATAATGACGTTATGGCATAACGTCAGTATAATGTCATTTTTAAAGACATAGTCGCTTTTTGGTCATTTGACGTCATTTGTACAAACATGACTAGTATTTGACGTCAAAATGACATGTGCTTGCTACCTGGGATCGTTTCTTATCAGGATTTTCTAACATACAACTTATCATCTTCTTTACGGCAGTAAATCGGTTCGTTTTCTATCGTATATCAATGATATAAATTGAATTCGCATCAACCAAATCGGCGATTAGTTCGCGACAATGCCGCTAGGCCGCGCATGATGGAAAGCGCTTCTTGTATTTAAAATACATCCAGTCATAATACATAAGCAGACCCCCTGCGAGGCGAAAAGCAGAGAAATCCAGTATCGTAACTGAAGGGATCTCTTCCTATAAGGACCTCCTGGCGGTAGCTGCCTCGGACACCGAACACCGAGCCCAGCGGCCTCCGACTCCTGGCGCTAGTTGCCCCATTCCCGGCGTTCTTCAAAACGATAAAAACCGATTGAAAGAAATAAATCGGTATGAATCTGATTCCTTAATTCACGATTCATAACGATTGAAATAGATTGACTAAAACTAATTCAAACGATTCCATATTAAAAACGATAGAAACTGATGTGCAGTTGATAAGACATTTACGATAGAATCCCAAGTATTTTGTAACGTGAGTTTCTGATGGAGTATCGTAAATAAACGATTCACTAACCATATTAAAAACGATAGAAACTGATGTGCAGCTGATAAGACATTTACAATAGGATCCCAAGTATTTTGTAACGTGAATTTCTGATAGAGTATCGTAAATAAAAGATTCACTAACCATATTAAAAACGATAAGAAATTTTTTATCGTTTTCTATCGTTGGCGGTTATCAGGGCGCGCTTGTTACACCTGTTATGAGAAGAAAAAACGTTACATGCCGACACAATATTGGATTAAAGCGACCAGTCGCGCAACACTCGAGCTCCACGAGATCTCAGCTTGTTGTAATTTTGCAGTTTTGTACAGATGCTTCTTCCCGGCTTCTTGCATATTACATCACAATTAAACCTTCGATGTAAAACGTTGCACTTACAATTCACAGATTTTAGCGGCCGAACTTGTACCCGGAGACTCCGTCATTTCGATATTTCGAATCTCTCTGACGAAACGCTGTCATTACTCATTCATACGAACAACACTGCTGTTGTTTTGATCAATTGCACTTGAAGAATGCGCGGGATGCGCCGGCGCGATAACGTAGAAAAAACGGACCCTGCCGGACAAGAAGCTACCTGTTTTACCGACGCTCTACTTTATCGACCGTGGGTGACAAACGCGGTTCTTCGATCCGAAAGATGTCGCCTCGTGTATTGTTCCTGATTTCAACGGGCAACCGAACTTTTGGAGCCTCCCAGTTAACATTTCGTTGCATTAATGTCTAAAAGACATCTTAAAAGACATCTCGAAAAAGATATCTTGAAAGGGACATCTAAGAGACATCTGAAAAATATCTCAATATAAGATGTCTGTAAAAGATGTCTAAAGGCATCCGTACAAGACGTCTCTTCCAGGCATTTCTAAAAGATGTCTACAAGATATCTACAATATATTTTTAAAGACGTTTGAAATTGCTATACTATCCGCGTATACGTGTATTCTGCCAGCCAATCACATCTCTGCGTTTGACGGAGGAGAATGAAACGTATTATCCTGCTCTGTCGCCATGTTGAAATCGATGCCGCATCGATAATACAACGTGGCAAAAGGTGATGAATCTGGTTTCGAGTGAGCGTGTCCATTGCAGTGCATGACGCATTATATACATAAAGTGTTTCTTTGGCCGTATGAGTGCTAATTAAGAAGATCGAAGTACTTCTTAATTGGAGAGCAACGAATCTTCAAAGGTCAGTAAATATAAACAAAGCTTCTTCATATAGAAATAAGAGATTGATTGATTTATTGATCAAAATCGGAGGTGATGAGCAGATATACTGAATAATTACCGAAATAAGAATATAACGAATCTGACTTATTAGGGAATATTAGGCATTATAGAGAATAAAATTGTTGTGTGATACTTTATAACCTCGACAAACGACGTTATAACCTCCCGAAACATTATACATTTTTGATATTTTCACTTTTCATATGGGATATATATGTTAAACAAAATTCCCGACTTAGACTCGCCTCGATTTTTTCTTGCCTATATCTTTAGAGGGATACAGAGGGGTTTTATTATGGGGAATGTATCTAAAAATGAGATCAATTAATTTTAATACTTAATTAATGGTGAAATACCAAGAAAATATTGTGCTTTGTGCACTTAAATTTAAATTTAATTTTCTTAGCATCCGCATGTTGTAAAAATTAATTTTAACATTCGCATAATGTACAATAATTTTGATATAACAGCTCAGATAATATGTATGTTTAATATATATGCCCAGAGAACATCAGAAGATCTATCGTCCCAAAACGGCCTCAAAGTATCCTGTGGGTATTGTTTAGACATACTGCGTGCTGGTTGGGAGTAGTCACAATAATTTTCTTATACTGATTTTAAAGGACATTCTGACCTCGTATGTATCTTTCATTATTATTATAACGTATAATTACAATAAAATTGTAGTAAATGTAAATATTCTTTTTTCTCATTGCAACAAAGTAACTTTTATTAGTAAAAACTAAAGAGCGTCTCGTTGCAGGCCCTCGTAAGTTTTCTTTGCTAAATATTTACAGATAATTACAAATTTTGTCAAGTATAATACATATAATTCAAAATCTTCTACGGGATAAAAAATTAATAAAAAATACATTTATACATTTTCAAAGGTTACTTTTTTTCATGTTTATAAAATTTATAAAAGTAAACATGCACACACATATAGTTTTAATTGTGAATTTTTAGAAATAGGATTCATATAATAAATGTTATGTTTATGGTATTATATGTACGTTATGCATGTTATTATACATATGTTATATTTATGGTATTATGTGTGATGTGATTATGTGTTTAATGAATTGTTTGCATTCTACTGTTTTCATTTTTTGCTACCGTTTGAATGCATTTTTATTTATTAATATGAATGTTTTTATCTTGCCTTACTGATTTGATCTCCTCTATTAACAATAATTGATATGTTGAATACTTTATATTTTCACAACTCCAAGCACGAGTACATCACCGCGTTTTCAGGACTGAGTTGCGAGTAATTCATCTCCTTAATATCAATATTTCACCTAGATGAAATTACTTTACTGTTAATCTGTGGTACGCATTTACAAATCTGCAATGAGCTCATATTTTTTTCTACACACAAGATCTATATTCTCTGGCATGGAGATTAACATTATTAATTATGCATGAGTGATATAGATATAAGTTTAATCGTTGAAGTTCTGATTTTTACAAATGTTTTCCAGTATACTTTTTTTTTCCTAAACGGCCTACAAAAGTTGACGAATATCGTTATTATGCCGAAGAGGAAAAGATACGAACACCTTTGTCGAACTCAACAATGGCGTCGACGTCAAGAATACTAGATATTGGCGAAGATAGAGCCGCTGAAAATATTGATATTCCTCAGGTTAACGACGACAACACCGATAATACTAATGACATTAATGTAAATATTATTCCTGAAGATTGTGAAGAAATGAATAATGACTTTCATTCAAATTTTGAAGAATCTGATGTGGCATCAGAATGGAATGATAACGACAATGGTCAATGGGATCAAGATTTTAATGTTAATCCACGCAAAGAAATTCCATTACTCCAATTTATACGAACATGGGCACTTGAAAATAATATTACACATTTTGCTTTAACGAAATTGCTGAAAGGTCTCAGGTGTAATGGGCATGAAAATCTTCCTAGTGATGCACGAACATTATTGCAAACGCCAACTGTAAAATCAACAACTCTTACTGATAGTGGATTTTTCTATTACCATGGTTTACAGAAAGCATTGGAAGATCATTTAAAACGCACCAGACCTGCCAATAAACCTATCAAAATCCAATTGTGATAAATTTAGGCATTGACGGACTGCCATTGGCAAAAAGCTCCAAGAGCCAACTGTGGCCCATTCTAGGACAAATTATTGATGACAATCGAAGAGAAGAACCATTCTTTATTGGAGCATTTCATGGATACATGAAACCATTAAGCCAGACGAAATCATTAATAAACTTATTGAAGAATATAATAAAATTAAAAACGAAGGATTTACATATCTTGGACAAAAATACAGTGTTTTTGTGAATTGCGTAATATGCGATGCTCCGGCAAAAGCATTCCTAAAATGTATTAAAAGCCACACAGGGTTCTATGGATGTGATAAATGTGAAGAAGAAGGTGAGTGGAGACAGCACCGAATGGTATTTCTTAATGAAAGCGCTCCATTACGCTCGGATGAAACGTTTTTATTACGAAACAATGAAGATCATCATCTAGATGATTCTCCTTTCGAAACAGCTGCATTTAAAATGGTAACGCAGTTTCCCTTGGACTATATGCACTTAATTTGTCTCGGTATCATGAAAAGACTTCTAAAATTTTGGATAAAAGGAATAAAGGGTGTCAAATTGCGTTCTCTGAAATTAATCGACTATCAGCACATTTGAAATCGTTAATAACCACACATACCCAGAGAATTGCCAGAAAACCGAGAGGGTTAGATGAACTAGATCGATGGAAAGCGACGGAGTTTAGATTGTTTCTGCTTTACACCAGCTGGCTGTTGTGTGGTCGTATTTACCAAAGGATTATTTAAGACATTTTACGTTCTACATTGTGCGATTTCTATTCTGTGCAATGCCGCTGATTGTAAATATAATAATGAATACGCAAAGGAGTTATTAGTACATTTTGTACAAACATTTAAATATTGTATGGTGAGGAATATGTTACCTACAATGTGCATAATTTAATTCATTTATCCGAAGATGCGAAGATTCATGGATGTTTGGATATGTACAGTGCTTTTCCATTCGAAAATTTTTTACAGCACCTCAAACGAATACTCAGAAAAAGCGCTCAACCCTTAGAACAACTGCAAAGGCGTTTAATAGAAAAATCATTAAGTACAACTAGTACTAAATGTGAACATCAACAATATCCGATTCTTAAAAAACCCAAGAACGAAGAATTGCTGTTTGGATGTACGAAGTCACATAAGGAAGTGCAATTTAACAACTTCACACTGTCTTGCACAAACAAGCTGATAGTTTTTGTTATACAAAGGATAAGCGTATCGTCATGATCGAACATATTGGCAAGAAAGATGGAGAATCAATTGTAATTGGAAGAGAACTGCAGAATACCGTCAGTCTTCCTTTATATCCATGCGATTCACGCCATTTAGGAATCCATGTCGGTGATAAATGGTCAGAACTTGAAATATGCCCAGTAAGCATTATAAGTGCTAAAGCAATGCGACTTCCTTATAAAAATAAATATTGTTTTATTCCTGTTCTACACACTGACAATTAAGGTCAGTATTATCGCTTTCATAATCATTCTACGTAACATATGCCATTTAGAGGAATATTTAATATTTTAAATTATTATTATCATTGTTGTTATTGTTGTTATGATTAAAGTAATATCTAAACAGCTAACAATTGAATATTAGAAAATACTTCAGTGTTATTCAATTTGTTGTACATTATTATTATTATTACTATTTATTTATTTCGTTAAACAACATATACTCTTACAGGTATTGGAATATACATTGGAATAATAAACATAATCGTATTTGTGCAAATGTAAATATCAAAATGTATGTTTTGAAAGATGAAAAAATGTTCCAACAAAAATATTAATACAATAAAATACAAATATAAATACAAAGCCTATTAGAGCCGTGCGCGCGGATGGATTTTGCTTATATGCTAAGAAATTAAACGCTCGGTTCTAATAGGCCTTTTATTTATATTTGTATTTAACACTCATAGAGCCAATGCTTTATTTTGTATAATATTAATAAAATATTCATAAAATATTTCAAAAACACTTCTATAAAATCCGTTTTATTTTTCTCATTCACCCAAATTACAATTTCTTTTTATCTTTTTAAATATTTAGAAATTGGTTCATTATTTCAGATGTATTACGTAATAACTTGGGACAAATACTGTTCAGTCGTTCCAGACCTTTGGGTGACCTTCTCAGATAAAACTTTTGCGTATCCGTCTACAGGAATCAACGCCACGAATGCAATAAAAAAGAAAATTTCCCCTGAAGATGATTGGAACATTTATCAATATCAAAAAATATTGGGACCCTACTGTAATTACGAAATGGCTCGCAACGCAGAAAAAACGTGCATCGATATATCGAGTTCCGATGAAACACAGTACAGTGCGCTATCGGAACAAACAACGCCAATTTTACCATTGAAACGTCTAATTACAAAAAAGCGTTTTTATGACGACGTCGACGAAAACGAGGCAAATAACAGTACGTTTTTAATTTCATGTATTATGAATCAAGCATATTACAAAATATAATAAAGAGATAATAAAATATTAACAAAAATATTTGACAACTTGATGAGAACAATTGAAAAAATGTTAAATTTTTGTGCACCTAAATTATGTACATACATAATTTAGGTGCACATAAATAGATTTACATGTTGTAAATTTTTTATTACCTCATTAATGTCATGCTTATTATACAGAAAGTGCTCCCAAACGATCTCAAACAATTTCTCATCCTCCAAATACGTATAAATTATGTGAAAGAAATGAAAGAAAATCTGCAGCCGTTGGGACTGAATTTCATTCTTTAGCAAACTCACAACCGCACACAATGAAGCAAGTGAGTAATAATATTAGCGAATACAATACTAATATATAAAAAGATATATCTATAAGAAAAGTAAACATATGTTGTTAATGTTCTGTATATATGTTCTGTATGTAGTTATAAAATGTTCTATAGTTATATTAGTCGCAAATTATTAATATCATATTACACACATTTTATTTTAATGTTATTCTACTTGTAATAATAAACTTTTGATTTTTTTTAACCATTCACAAGAACAATACAACTATATCTACGGACTCCACGAAAAACGAAGCTGCAATACGTAGCAATGTTGTTCCAGTTTTGAAGGGACATCCATTTTCTATGGAGGTTTTTGAAGAAAAATGAAACTGACGTTGAGGATGAAGAAATTAATTCCAGCAGCGAAGATACTATTCTTTGCAAAAATCAAAGTCCAATAATTACTGACAAAGATAAAGAAAATCGCAAAAATTCTTCTATCGGTATACTTTTTAGTAGTGTTAAGTTAGTATAGAATATACAACAGTATTTAACTAAACTTCGTATATAATTTTTTTCATGGTTCAATTGATTCAGCTGGAACTTCGTGTGTCGAAAGTTTCGAAAATTGTACACGAGCACCACTGTCCAAAATTGAAAAAAATGTGACTTTGAGTAAGTTTATATTCTTCTTATCAAAATTATTATTACATTTCAATTTACAGTAAACTTTAAATATAAATTATATTTAAATTTTAATGGTTTGTTCTGTTGTAGATATGTTGTGGGATAAAGTGGACAAGTTAAGTAAAGAATTTCGTGAATTTAAAACTGAAAGCAAACAACAATTCAATAAGAACACGTCAAAAATGAAGGAAATAGTCGCAATTTTGAAAGAGATACGCCCAAATACTGCAAATAATGAAATCGCTGTGAATAATGACTTAACATTGTTGCCCGATTTCCCATTGTCAACCACGGAGGAATATTTCGAATTTAATAATAGATTAAGGAACGATGAAACAATTCGTAAAGGCTTTGTAAGTATTAAATCTTATATTATTTTTTTTGCACTTTTGTTTTAAATCTAATGTAAATAAATATTAATTAAATGTTCGTTACATCCTTATTTGTTTATTACATCTTCAATTGAAAAAAAATCCTTCTGATTAAAAGGGCAATATTTAGTTATCTAGATTATACATATATATATATATATATATATATATATATATATATATATATATATATAATATATAAATTACTTACTTAATTAAGTTTGTGTATATAATACAAATTAATGCAATACTACGAAAATCCTAAGATTGTCTAATGTTGAATCACTTGTATTATAATTTGTTTGTTGCGTTGTCACTTTTCATAAACGCACGCACGCACGCACGCACACACACACACTGTAACAGTATGTACAGCAGTTACCTACTTGAAACGAACGAAACCGATAAACTATATCCTTCTTGTACCCTTCATATTTTATTTCATTTCTTTATTAAAATATTTCATTTACTGCTACAAATTTATGAGTCGAATGAGTTTATGTCAATATTACAAATTGGAAGGATTTAAAGAAACAAAATTTATATATACAAATCGAGGTTTTTATTACGTATATAATTCTTTAGGCTCTAAAATAGTTTTTTGAAATCAAAAACGTATTTACTTATTTCATATTCAAATAATACTATTTGAATATTTTTTTACAGAAACAAGCTATTATGCAACAAGGTGGTGATACGTACCAAAAATGGTCTCCAACATTTTGTCATATACAATGACATATGAATTAGGACATAAGGTGTCTTGGACTGGTGCCAAAGGATCGATTGCTGTCAAAGATTCTCCTTTTATGAATACTGTAATTGGTGAGTAATTATTGTAAATTTTTATTATAAAAACAGATATGCTAACATGAATATTCTGAAGGGTATAATTATGCGTACATCTTTGAAATTACATATTGAAAACAATTTACTGCTGCAAAAAGATGAACAATTATGTTCATACTTCTAATAAGAATATTTTAATGTGTTTAATTGTCCGAGAAAGTTATTATTGTTTAGATCCTTAATTTTTATGAATATATAAAATGTGTAGTTATTGATATTTGCAATATATATGAGAAATTTCAATTCTTTGAAAGACCTTTTAAATATTGTTTTTTGTTTATACGTTGAATCTGATTTTTTCTAAGTATTTTTACGAATTTCATATTAATACTTAATCTTTTTATAGGAGTTGTCATGAACAAAAATAAGGAGCACCGTGATGGCACTGTTGCAGAAATTCAAAAACATATAAAGAATTGGTTGCAACACGCAGGCGACAAAATGCGCTATTATTTAAAGAAACGTCAGTAATTATACTGACTATGACATTTAAATACATATTTTTTATTTATCGTGCAATGTTACTTATTTAAGTTTTTAATATATATACTTTATTGTATCTGAAATTAACTTCGACTTTATGGCAATCTTATATAACGATACTATGAATCCTATTAAATTACATATTCATAAGGAAACTTATTTTTCAAATTTAAAGCAAATTCCTTACGTAAATAGATATTGGTGTGATGATAAAACTATATTAGATATGCCATTGTCACTATACGGTGATATATATTGAAAATCGGATATTTTTGTTTACGCGTTACAATCCTATAGATAATTAAAGAATACCCTATACGGCCGGAAAGCGGTGTCGGGGAAAGCGAAACGCTTGCCGCAGCGGCAAAAAGCGACGCTTGATTGGATAAGATGGATTCATAAATATGGTTGACCCAATCAGCATATACGTAACGTCAGTCGCGCTTAATTCTCTGATTATCTAGTACACTAGTCTACATATATAGTGATTATATTATGATGTTTTCTTATATATAGATATAGTGTTTTTGTCATACCAAACAGTCTGTTTGCGAAATAGTCCTGTATTATAATATGCTTATAATTAATTATGTCCTATATATAGTCATTCTGAGAGTAAGTCCTCACTTAAATTTTATGATTCTCAGAGTTCTTATTAAATGTAAGAAAATAAACGTAGAGGGTGTTTGGCAGTAAGATGCAGTATAACACAGTGCATGTTCACTCATGTGAGTGTCTCACTCACATGAATGGACGCACTGTGTTATACTGTGTTTTGCTGGAAAGCACCTTAAACAACCTCTCCCACATAGACAAAAAGATGTCTTGTAGAGATCTAAAAGAGTTCCTGCATGTCTTATAAGATGTCTTAAATACTGTCTAAAAGATATATTTTAGATGTCTTTTAGAAGTCTTACAAGACATCTTCAGGAAATCTAAAAGATATATAAAAGTGTTGCGTAAGACTTCTAAAAGACATCTAAAATATATCTTTTAGACAGTATTTAAGACATCTTATAAGACATGCAGGAACTCTTTTAGATCTCTACAAGACATCTTTTTGTCTATGTGGGCTGTTCAAGCTTCGAGCCCTTCATCATTCATCAACTTCATCTCTCCAGCTCTGTACTTGCCGACAACCAATTATACGTCTCGCCACTTCGCCAGACACAATTGTTCGCCAATAGGACTATTGCTGTAATGACATAAGCGTATGTAAATTTAAGGGAAAAAAAAAGAAAAAACGGTAAAGGTGCCTTTTCACGTTGACGCTCGACGCTCATTTTCAGCAAGTAAAAATCTTCAGAAATAATATCTTTTATTTACATATGTATCCATAAAATATTATTATTTAAAGATATTACTTGAAAATAATTAATATTTTACGTATTTCGAAGTTTATGTTTGATTGTACTGAGACGATTAACGACGATTCAGCGGCGACGCTGAATATTAAAAAATTCAACTTCATTTCTTTGACGCTAGCGTCAAAGCGAAATCACCACGTTCACCTTGTTGACGTTCATTTTCAGCGTCTCATGAATTGGCACCTTAATACTGAAGGAGAGCTCCCTCCTCACCGATTTTGCTGAATGTAGGCTTAATCGACGCGTTTTTGCACAAAACGAACGAATCTGGCGGAAAAAAGTCCCGCTCTGCCCCGCGAAGCGAGATATTAACTGTTAAAGTTGACGACTATTCGGGTTAGGAATCCTGTCATACCGACGTGTTGTAGCGACCATGAACATGCCCCGCGGCCACATGCGCATGCTCCGTGGCCGCACGAGCATGCACAAGTGCGCGAATTTGAAATGTATGCATACTTATAATGCATAAATATAAATATGTACTTTTCATATACCAACTATTCTCTGCTTTAACAAATTATTTCTGTTTCGTCAACTTCGACGCTTAATATCTGTAGCAGAAATAATTTGTTAAAGCAGAGAATAGCAAATATGTACTTTTCATATACCAGCTATTCTCTGCTTTAACAAATTATTTCTGCTACAGATATTAAGCGTCGAAGTTGACGAAACAGAAATAATTTGTTAAAGCAGAGAATAGTTGGTATATGAAAAGTACATATTTATATTTATGCATTATAAGTATGCATATGTTTCAAATTCGCGCACTTGTGCATCCTCGTGCGGCCACGGAGCATGCGCATGTGGTCGCGAGGCATGTTGATGGTCGCTACAACACGTCGCCACGTCGGTATGACAGGATTCCTAACCCGAATAGTCGTCAACTTTAACAGGAGTTCCGCTCGAACCGTCGTACGAGTCGGACGTGTTATACCTGCGCTCGCGTTCCCCCTCTTTGATACTCGCTTTGTGGAACATATATTGTAGTGCTTTGCCGCGTTTATTTTCTCGCATCCCCTGTCTATTCGGGAGGGTTGTTTTTCTGAATTAATTGCTCCCCTCTCGGAGGGGGAGCGTGCCCTTACTTTGTAAGGATGGATATCGCGAGATCGGATAAACCGAGGAGTTCGAGTGTCGGCGATCGTGATCCGAGAGATGATATCCAGCGCAACAAGAGACTCAGAACGAGTGTCTCTCAGGAACAATTTGACGAGTTCACGAAGGAAATCGTGTTTAACGAACAGACGGAAAATCAGCAGAGGGACAAGGATATTTCTGTAGGACAACACAGGCCACCTGTTCGGGAGGACGAGATGGCCGTGGATACGGTAGATAATAGGAAGTGTGACACGGGGGACCGTGAATTTTTTGTACACAAAACGGCCCCGCTGACGACTTGCTTTGCGACGAGCAACATGAATAATCAAGAAGACCGTGTTATTGAAGCGAGCGATCACGTGAACATACGCGGTGTGCCGAGTGAGAATGCCGTGGGATTGTTGCTGTCGGCCTTAGATAAAGAGATATATGTTGTACGTGACCACAAGCTATGTAAATGTAAGGATAATCTAGAGATTCAACGATTTACGAGATTCGACAGTAAACATTCAGGTAAAGCCAAAATTAGTATTAAACTCGTACCTGAACATTCCACGACTCGCAAGGGCATGAATAAAATAAAAATTTGGATGCTCTTATCAGAATTGCAAATCTGTCCGATCTCTGTGGAAATGCTCAATCATTTTACAGCGGAAGCAGAATTCGAAAAAGCGGTTGATGCTAATCGTGCGCTTGATTTGATTGAAGGTGTGTATGCCCCTAAGATTAAGGCTTTTGTAGAGCAACGTTCTATTGTTTGTAAAGGAGTCGTTTCAGACTGGCTGGCAGAGCGCACTATCTGGAACCCATCATCGGCAACCTGGGACACGTGGACATCGAATTCAAGGTATTAATACACGTAGACACCAAAATCTACGAAGCGCACTATGTGGACCTCGTTATCGGCAACGTGGGATACCTAGACATCGAATTCAACGTATTATTACACCTGGACACCAAAAACGATGGAGCGCACTATCTGGATCCCGTCATCGGCAACCTGGGACACGTGGACATCGAATTCAAGGTATTAATACACGTAGACACCGAAAACTACGGAGCGCACTATGTGAACCTCGTCATCGGCAACCTGGGACACCTAGACATCGAATTCAACGTACGATTACGCAACGCTTCTCTGTCACTCTCAACGCTCGCGCTGAAAACTTTACATCTAAAATCTAGGCAACCATGGATGCAATCAACTTTTTGATAAAGCAACCTAATACGGTTGGATTGTGAATTAAATAAGCTTTCATTTGATATAATAATTTGATTAAATAACTGATGAGGGTATATTAATAACGCTTACTCACCTGTTTATACCTGGCAACTCCACAGCTGCGCAGAGGGGAAAGTAGGCAACCTTTATTTTTCCAATTCCTTCGGGTATATTCTCTCAACTAATGCACAATTTTTATAAACAACCAATCGAGGAAGTTGATCGAATAAATTTAATTACAAATTTAATTATTTAACATTGATGGGTCAGGATTTAGCTCGGCAACCTATTTGCGATGTATCGATGTATATGTTATCTAGCATATATTTTTTATCATTCGTAAATAACAGATGAGGGTAGAAATTTCTAATACCGGATCTCGGACTATGAGTAAAGCGGGGAGCACACACTTCTGCACAACGCATAATGCGTAAGCATAAGAAAATTGATTGGTCCATACACATGTGCATAAGGAAATAGACCAATCAGTTTTCTTATGCTTACGTATTATGCGTTATGCAAAAGTCTGTGTTCCCCGCTTTTGTGCAGAAGTGTGTGCTCCCCGCTTAAGAATTCCCATGTACAGCACAGATGCTTGCAGTCACATTGCAGAAACGTTGCAACATTGCAAAACGGCGAATATTCACATACAATCAACAATAATATTCGCCGTCTTAATTTTCTTGATATGATTAGTTAAATTATTTTGTATATGTACTGAAAAAGACACCGGTAGAAAATTTTTTATATAAAAATATATCTAATCAGTGAGAAAGCTAATATCGAAACTATATGTCGAAACGACGTCGAAACGACGTCGAAATTAGCTCGAATATTTTTATCTAATAAGGCCCTTGTAAGGATTTGATAAGAATGTTTTAACTTTATAAAAATATACTTTTTTCATAAATATATTTACGAACACAAAATTTCATAATGAGCCGGCACTGGTTTCTGACATTCACCCGACATTAAGAAATATTATATCATATATCCAATTCAAAATTTTATTACTCTTTTTAAACTGAATTTGTTTCTTAAGATGATTTTTGAAAAATTATATATTTATGCTGGTTATGACATATGTAGACTATATATAACACTTACATCAAATTAAGAAGTAGTCTACCACGTAAGGCAGTTGGCTCACGATCCAGAGGTCCCGAGTTCGAATCCCACCAAGGTAAGTGTGTTTTTCAAATACAAGAAAATATTTATAATCATAGGCCGGTATTCATAGTCAGATCTTATTTCAAGACCGTCTTAAGTAATGTCTTAAGACGCTAATACGGCTCTGTGATTGGTTCATGACATCTTAAGATTGAACTTAAGACGGTCTTAAATATAAGAACCGACTATGAATACCGGCCATAGACTACATCTTAAGAAACAAATTTAGTTATAAAATAGTAATAAAATTTCGAAAAAAATTTTTTTTTATGCCGGGTGAATATCGAAAAATCAATGTCTTCGAGCTGATTTCGATGTCGAAAATTTCTCGAAATTGAGCTGATTTCGATGTCGAAAATTTCTCGAAATCAGGCCCGTTTAAATCTCGAAACAATGTTGGATTTCGATGTCCATATTTCGATGTCATTTCGATATCATTTCGACTTTTGATTTCTCACTGGGTAATTCTTTCAGGTTATGTGAAAGAAAAAAAATAGATATGAATAAACGTTGCAAAACGCACAAGCGTCATGATTCGAAATTTTAACGGTAAATCTGAAGGAGAGCTCCCTCCTCACCGATTTCGCTGAATTTAGGCTTAATCGACGCGTTTTTGCACAAAACGAACGAATCTGGCAGAAAAAAGCCCCGCTCTGCCCCGCGAAGCGAGATATTAACTGTTAAAGTTGACGACTGTCAGGTTATGAGACCTCTCATACCGACGCGATGTAGCGACTGGTAGCGACCACGAACCAGTGTTACCAGATGATTTGCGTGACGACCCCCTAAACATATTTCGTTTTCCCCTAAAAATCCCCTAACAACTTCTGCCAATTTCATACGTAGACAATTCGTAATATTTATTTTCGGATAATTTATTTTGATCCTTTCTCCAAAATCCGGCTATGTACAAGGATGCAGCTGATCTTACTGATTAAAACGAGCATGATTTTAATGAGATTCATTAATCAATTTGGCTAAAATTTGGGAAAAAGGATTCGTAGCTGTGAACCAAATTTTAGCTAAATTAATTAATAAATCTTATTAAAATCATGCTCGTTTTAATCAGTAAGATCAGCTGCATTCTTGTACATAGCCGGATTTTGGAAAAAGGATCAAAATAAATTTTCCGAAAATGAATATTACGAATATTACAGTTAAAGTGCAGTTTAAAATGCACTTAGTGCATAAAGTGCACCCGTACTCCTGTCGACCCTTAAACTGCGACATCTTCTGGTCTGTCTCTTGTACTACCTACCGCGTTCAACATTACTTTTTTTCACCAGAGGTCATATTCGAGGGGAATTACCAAAATATATAATAGCGAACAAAAATTTATCATTTTCAGTTTTCTTTAAACTAATTCAAGTTCTCAAGCGATTAGTTTAAATACAAAAAATTGCAGAATGCCAAAAACTCAAAGCACGAAAAAGTATATTTACAAAAGTACATAAAAAGTTGGGAGTTAGAATTAACCTTCAAAGGTAAATCTAACCTAATTTAATTAGACAAATAATTATTACATAGAATAAAGTATAATATTTTGAATTCGCTGTATTTTTGGCTATATTGTTTCCTGAATGATAATTACTACGTTTACGCCTGCGTTACTTCTATAGTAACTTACGATAATTTACTCCGCGTAAACGAGTAAATTATCGTAATCTTTTTCTTCGATTGACTAAAATATCGGATCATGAGGCACAGGATCTTCTTCGTGTCGATTGTTGTAGACTCGTCGATAATTAACGAATAGTGTGCTTTTCCGAGGTCATCGAGAAGCTCTTGCACGATAGATGGTGATAAAATATTTTTTATCAAAGCCGTGCATTTCGTTCGGTGCAGCTTTACGTCTTGCAAAACTTGAAAATCCTTGTCAAGATCCTTAATCACGAGAGTGAGGTGGTCAACAGCTTTAATGGAAGAATGCTCTGCCACATAAGCAGCAATTTTCAATTCTGCTATTTTTCGTTTTTGTGATGTAACTTACGATAATTTTGTTAAATTATATGCTTTCTGTATAGTCGGAGGTTCTTATTGACGTACACACTGAAATCGTCATTTACTCTTTATTGTACACAAAATAAAATGAACTCTTACTTTTGAGTATACATGACCCTTCCTTTATATCGAAGAAGGTGGACGCAATGCTTTACAATAACGGAAACGAACATGAAACGGAAATACTACACTAGCGCCTCGATTATCGCGACATCTCTTTGTTTATATACGTGCGCGCCCTACAGGCTAACTGTAGCTCGAACAGTTGGCGCTAAACTCAAATCATAATGTTGAACAATTATTTTCTACACCTTCCCTTAATTGTGAAACAATTTTTAATAAACTTAGCTTATATTTAACCTGAACTTTCTAACTTATAACTGAAATACTTATAATTAAAATTATAGTTTTATTCTTAACTTAGCTTACTAATTTGCTTTTGTGAATCTCGAACTTGTTATGTCCTAGTGCTTTGGTAAATATATCCGCTAGTTGCTTATCAGTCGTACAATACTTTATGTTTATCAATCCTTCCGTGAACTTTTCATTTATAAACCGATATCTAACATCTATATGTTTACTTCTTTTATTACCTATGCCGTTTTTAATTAATTGAATGGTGCTTTGATTGTCAATATTTAATGTTGCTACAACTGATTTGCCTGTTAATTCTTCAATTAAAGATTTCAAATATAAGATTTCCTTGCAACATTCGGTTGCTGCAATGTACTCAGCTTCAGTACTAGATAATGCCGTTATAGACTGTTTCTTCGAACTCCAACTTATAGGTCCGCCGCAGTACATAATAACAAAACCGGATGTACTTTTTCGAGTCTCTATATCGCCTGCATAATCTGAATCTGTATAACCTATTAGTTCTTCTTCATCTTTACTACTATCTACTTTATAACTAATACCTAAATCTTTAGTCGCATTTATGTATCTTAATGTTCTTTTTACGTTTGCTACATCTTGTCTTGTCGGTTTATCTAAATGTCTACTTGCGAATCCAATAGCGTATGCCAAATCAGGTCTTGTTTTGCTGGCTAGATAAAGGATGCTTCCAACACTTTCTCGATACGGAAAACCTCTTTTCATTTCTTCGATTCCGTCATCATTGGCAAGCATGGGAGTGTTTACAGGCTTCGAATTTTCCATATTATACATCTCTACTACGTGTGTTGCATAACTTGTTTGTTTGAGTTTAAGACATCCTTCGTTATTTTGTATTTCTATACCTAAAAAAGACTTAATATTTTTAAATACGCTTATTTGAAATTTCTTACCTAGATTACTTAGCAGTTTGTCTATCATCTGTCTATTTAGTCCTATTATGAGTCCATCATCTACATGAATAGCCAATATTAACAAGCCGTCATCAGTCTTGTATATACATGGTTCTGTCTTGGTTTGTTTCAGTCCTTCGGCTTCAAGGGACGTAGTAAAATGCTCGTTCCAATTTAAAGGAGCTTGTTTGAGTCCATACAAAGCTTTGTTGAGTTTGCATATCTTGTCAACCAGATTGAATCCTTCCGGAAGCTCCATGAAGACTTGCTCTTTTAGTTCTCCGTAAAGAAATGCAGTTTTTATATCAAATTTTACGATATGATATCTTCTTTTTTTAGCCAATGCAAATATGGTCCTCAAGGAACTGCTGCTAACTACTGGACTGAATGTTTCCTCATAATCAATCCCAAATCGTTGCTCACATCCTCTCACCACTAAGCGTGCTTTATATCTTCCATCATCCTTTACTTTAAAAATCCATTTGTTGCTTAAAACTTTTGTGTTCTTCGCTTCAGTTCTGTCCACAATCTTCCATGTATTGTTTTCCTCCAGTGATCTTCTTTCTTCTTGTATCGCTTTCTTCCATTTTTCCTTATCTGGTCCAGTGGTCGCTTCTTCATACGTTAGAAAAACATAATCTTTTAACTTTTCTGTAATCTTCTTTTTCCTCTTTCCACGTCCTAGTTCTTCTTGAACTTCTTGTATTTCCTCTTCTTCACCTTTTGATTCTTCAGTTGCATCTTCATACTGTGTGTCCTCTTCACTTTCAATTATGTCCTCTGATTCGTTTTCACTTTCTTGTTCTTCATTTTCTTCTTCTATCTCATTTATCTTGACCAGTTTATCTTCCTGTTTATTCTTTTCCGCAAATAGCACGTCTCTTGATATTATTACTTTTCTTCGTTCTTGATCATATAATCTGTACCCATTCGGAGCATAGCCAATAAAGGTGTATTTTCTGCATCTCTCGTCCAGTTTCTTCAGTGGTGTTAGAGTTTTTGTGTAAGCGTTACAGCCAAAAATTTGTAATCTTGATAAGTCTGGTTTTCTTGAAGTCCAATTTTCAAATGGTGTATCTTGAACTGTGTCAGAGGGGCTTCTATTTGTCAGATATGCTGCTGTACGAATTGCTTCTCCCCAAAAACTTTTATCTATTTGTGCATCCATTAGTAAAGCCCTTGTTTTTTCAACTAGTGTCCTGTTCATACGTTCTGCCTTCCCGTTAAGTTGAGGAGTATACGGTGTTGTGAGATCTAAAATCGTTCCTCGTTGTTTGCACCAATTCTTGAGATCTTCATTGACGAATTCTCTTCCGTTGTCGCATCGCAATTTTGAGATCTTCATATTCCACTTTGCTTCCACTTCATTTGCGTATTCCTTTACTTTGTCCGGCACCTCATATTTTCCTTCAATCAGGTAGACCATAACAAAATGTGTGAAGTCGTCTATAAAGGTTAGCATATACTTCTTCTTATCCCATGTTTGTGGATCGATGGGTCCGCATACATCCGTATGTACAATCTCCAGAGGTCTTTTTGCTCTTGTCCTCTCTTTCCCGAAAGGTAATCTCGTCTGTTTAGCTTTAAGACAAGTCTCACATGCATTGTTTAAAATATTTAGACTTTCTTCTGTTATCTTCATACCATCGGACATGGCTAGTAACTTCTTCATATTTCCTTTTCCGAGATGTCCCAGCTTCTGATGCCAGTTGAGAGCTTTTTTACTTTCTTGCGTTAGAAGAGCACTGCCTATATGATCTTGATTTAGATTTACTGTCCATAAGCCTTCTCTAGTTCGTGAGCCAATAAATTTTACGTTATCTTTCCATATTTCAGCTTTTACTTTTGTAAAGATCACTTTTCCTCCGTTTTCTGTGATTGCGTTAACTGACAATAAGTTTTTACTCAAATCTTCAACATAGAGAACTTTATTTAGTATACATTTATCTGTTTCAATAGTGCCAATTCCTTTAGCAGCTAAAACTTCCGTTTTCTTTGCAGTTTCGATCTCTGACGTCACCTTTTGTATATCCTTAAATAAATTTTTGTCATTTACCATATGTGATGAGGATCCTGAGTCTAGAATCCATTCATTCGTTTTGCAATAGGAGGCCAAAAATGATACTTTATTCTTCGCAGTTGTTTGATCGTCCGTTTTATTTTTACGAAAGTAACAATCTTTCTCAGAGTGGTTATTTTTCTTGCATATGCCACACTTTGTTGCGTCTCCTGAATTATCTTCTTTCTTGCAGAATTTTGCTATGTGTCCTCGACCGTTACACTTGAAACATTGTATTTCTTGATTATTCTTCTTGCTCGTTTTACATGCTTTTGCAAGATGTCCTCCATTATTACACTTGTAGCATTTTTTCTCGGTCGATTTAAATGCCACTGCATCCTGTTTCGAGTCTGCCGCTACTAGTCTATTTTCTTCAGAGAGCAATCTTGACGTGAGATTTGTAAGTGTCTTCTGATCTTGAGCGGTAGAATCCCAGGCACATGCAAAATATTTAAACTTTTCTGGCAGAGTTGCAAGTATCTTTGACATTAACATTACATCATCGATGTCTGCATTCAGAATTTTTAATCTATATGCTAGGTTTTCGAGTTTACTCACATGTGTAGCTATGTCTGTTCCTTTCTGATATGTAAAATTAAAAAATTCCTGAAGTAGAATACATTTCTGCTGCTGCGTGTCCCTTTCGTACATAGCACAAATTCGTTGAAACATTTCATGTGATGTTTTGCATACCAGTATGTGAGTCATTGGCTGCCTGTCTATCGACGTAATTATTATCTTCTGGGCACGTGCGTCCTTCCGGATCCATTCTGCTTTTACTGCTTCCGTATTATCTTCTCTCAGAATAGATACTCCTGTTACGATTTCGTATAATCCAAGAGATTTGAACAGAATCGTGATTTGAAATTTCCAGATCATGAAGTTCTCACTATCCTTGAGCTTTTCAATGTGTATTGCGTCGTCTTGATTGTTAGTCGCCATTTTTCCTCTACTGCCCTTTTACTTTTTACACTTAAAGTTTTTACGTCTCCGACATACCTGGGCCCATAACCTGTTAAATTATATGCTTTCTGTATAGTCGGAGGTTCTTATTGACGTACACACTGAAATCGTCATTTACTCTTTATTGTACACAAAATAAAATGAACTCTTACTTTTGAGTATACATGACCCTTCCTTTATATCGAAGAAGGTGGACGCAATGCTTTACAATAACGGAAACGAACATGAAACGGAAATACTACACTAGCGCCTCGATTATCGCGACATCTCTTTGTTTATATACGTGCGCGCCCTACAGGCTAACTGTAGCTCGAACAGTTGGCGCTAAACTCAAATCATAATGTTGAACAATTATTTTCTACAAATTTACTCCGTGTAAACGAGTGAATTATCGTAAGTTACTACAGAAGTAACGCTCACGTAAACGTAGTAAATGTCTAAGTCGTCTGTGTTTTTTCAACTATATAGATTGGTTAAAACCATCTCCTAATGGAGATTCTTGCAAAGCGTTTTGTGCTTTCTGCAATACGATTCTCGCTGCGCATAAAAAGGGATTGGCAGAACATGCTGCGTCGAAGAAACACGAGCAAAGCGTGAAAAATAGAAACATCGTTGCACAGATACCGCCGATTGACAAGTTTGCGAAGATGACTCTGTCACAAAAACGAAAAATAGCAGAATTGAAAATTGCTGCTTATGTGGCAGAGCATTCTTCCATTAAAGCCGTTGACCACCTCACTCTCGTGATTAAGGATCTTGATAAGGATTCTCAAGTTTTGCAAGACGTAAAGCTGCACCGAACGAAATGCACGGCTTTGATAAAAAATATTTTATCACCATCTATCGTGGAAGAGCTTCTCGAGGACGTCGGAAAAGCACACTACTCGTTAATTATCGACGAGTCTACAACAATCGACACGAAGAAGATCCTGTGCCTCATGATCCGCTATTTCAGTCAATCGAAGAAAAAGATTGTGACGACTTTTTATCGTTTGGTTGAGATGACAGCAGGGACTTCCGATGCTATTGCCACAGCAATATTGCAGCAACTAAAACATGATCATTTAGAAATAGAGAAGCTTATAGGTCTAGGGGTTGATGGAGCCAGCGTGAATGTAGGCATACATCACTCAGTAACGACGATATTGCGGGACATCAATCCTGAGCTTATCGTGATTAAATGCATATGTCATTCGCTACATCTCGCAGCCGAAGAGGCTTGCAAAGTTTTACCAAGGCATCTCGATTTTCTGGTCCGCGAAACACACATGTGGTTTTCTATCAGCACCAAACGCCAAATCGAATATGCGAATATTTATCGTACTCTTGAGGATAAAGTACCTAAGAAAATCGTGAAACTGTCGAATACTCGTTGGTTGGTAAGGCTCCAAGCTGTTAATGTTATTCTCGATCAATGGGACGCACTTCAGCTACATTTTAAAATTACTGAAAGCAACAAGGAGCGATGCTATACGGCTTCTCAACTACACAGCATGTTCTCGACGCCCGAAAACAAATTGTATTTGACTTTTCTCAGTACGACGCTGCAAAGCATCATAGAGCTAAACCGATTGTTTCAGTCCAATTCTGTTGACCCGGTCAAACTGTTTAAAGATTTAAACGATGCTGTATATTCACTTCTCCAAATGCTCGTCGTCCCGTCGCAACTAAAAAAAATATCGCATTACAATCTCGCAAAATTCGATTTTAAATCTTTTTGTATGTCCCCCGAGTGCATGAATTTTGGATACGAATTCAACGCCCTAGCTGGCAAAATTCATCAAGAATCAGTTGCGCAAGTCAAAGAACGTTGTAAAGATTTCTTGGTCGTTCTCATATCAGAATTACAAAAGAGAATTCCCGAAAATATAAAAATTCTTGACCAAATATCGACATTTTCGCCACAATCAGCATCATCACAGGTAAAAGCTGATATCACAAATATTGCGGCAAAATTCAAGCATAGTCTGTGCAATGATATCAGTTCAACTGTAAAAGAGTGGAACATACTTCATAGAGCTGAAGTTGTCGAAGTTGTCAGCACTGAGACGTTTTGGGCAGAGATCAACGAGCTTACGGATGCAGGAGGAAATAAAAGATATGGAAATATATCAAAGCTCGTTCTCGGGCTGCTCAGCTTACCCTTCTCAAATGCCGCAGTCGAACGCGCATTTTCTATTGTAAATATTGTCAAGGACAAATTACGAAACAAAATGTCGGTTAAGATGGTTGAAGCAATTTTACATGTTCGTTGCACCCTCGGTATCGAATGCTCTGAGTTTAAACCTACAGTAGCTATGCTGAAACGGTTTACCTCCGAAATAGTATATGGCATGATAAATGACGACGATCTTAGGGTACTTGATGTTTTACCCAGCGAATAAGAAACATCAAGTACTCTAAAGACGAGGGTCATGCATTAATTTTTCAAAGATATATTTGTCAGAGCCTTATTATATAAGTCACGCATTTTTCGTTTTATTCTAACTAATATTTTATTAATCCGCATGCGTTTACTAGTCATCAGGCAGCTATTATAGCATTATTTTGACGTAAACCTAAATATTATCTATATATTAGATAAATAAATATATTATATATAATAAATACTATATTGATACAAGATTTGTTTATGTGTATGTGTGCAAAAAGCTATCTTAATGAGGGTGGGGTCCCATTTGTTCCAGTTCAGCATGTTTGGAGTTGATTCTTGCAATTTTTTAATACAAATAACGAAAAAATTCCCAGAATTTTACAATCCCCTAAAAA
>JASTWL010001739.1:0-24048 GCA_035220575.1 Temnothorax rugatulus | reverse complement strand
AAATTATTTCTAGCGATTATTATCTTGGATTAATGTAAATTTATATTTCGAAAACGGGGACGATTGTCTTGCATTAATGTAAAATTTATATACATATACATATATACATATATATATATATATATATATATATATATATATATATATATATATATCATTTCGAAGACGGGGACGAAGATACATACTGTGGTCAACTGTGGTGCAATAAGTAGGCGGCGAAGCGGTGAGAGTCTGCAGATTTTCGCCAGATTCGACGTTACTCGCGACGACCGCTGGAGATAGCTGGGCAAGTCTGTATCTGGGATCTGATTCATCGCAATTTAATCAGGCAATATCCGAGGCTTTTTGCCAATTAATATATTACTCCTTTCTTAGCTCCTCAATTTGCATTTCGATTAAATTATCATTAGACGTTAACGATTATTACCACTTAAAGGTGTTTTCAAAAGCACGAGGGTGCCGTGCAAAGCCTGTCGTTTTCGCCGGACTCGAGCTGGCTGATCACCTCGTGTACGTTGGGTGTCCTAAAGCGTTGGGTCTCCACTGCCGAACTGATCGACACTTGTATTTCTACATAGCAATCAGGACATCGCCGAACTTGTCTCGATCGATGATGCTCACGACATGGGGGTGGTTTGTTGCGATTTCTCAACTTTCCAAGAAGTCACATGTATGTAAACATTCCAGATATATTATTTTGGACAAGTAGAAGAGACACGATATCCTACATGATAGGTAACTTAATTATTTATTATCGCAGGTAACGAGCCGTACGCCATCAAGCTTTATCAACTGGTCTCGTGCGGCAACGATCACGACGTGAAGTTGTGGGAAGTCGGGTCACGGTTGAGCCAGAATAACTGCGAGGCCCAACCCTCAACTGCCACTGTACAGCTTTGCAGAGTGATTGCAGAGGAAAAGCACAGCAGTGCCTTAACTTGCGTCCGTCCGTTTCAGCAGCAACGGATTATATATTGCCAGCTGTGGTCTCGATAAAACGGCAGTAATTTGGGAAACGGTAAGAGACCTGTCTTGGAAGAAAAATTAACTGGTTCACACAACTTGGGGCAATCAATCTTTTATTAATTTTAAATTCAATTATAGAGCTCAGGAAAGGTCGTAATATCGATAATCTCCGGTCACAATCGATACATAGCTAATAGCTTGCTGCGCTTTTTCACGTGACGGAAGCTTATTAGCAACAGGTAATATATACATCTCTCTCTCTTTCTCTCTCTCTCTCTCTCTCTCTCTCTCTCTCTTTCTCTAATATCCGAAAAAAATTAATGATTTTGTTTCGTGACAATTGACATTTGATATAATTACTGGTTTCCAACGACAAATCAGTAATCGCGTGGGACTTGGCGGGAAACTTGACTATTGATTCGAACTCTCAAGTAATGTTGGAAGCGAAGTGGTTCGTGAATGATCCTGAAAAGGTAGGCTGGTCGCGAATAATAATTTACAAATAATAGCATTAAGGGAGGTTCTCCATTTTAGAGCACTATGCATGAACACGATCTAATGAGAAATGTCGAGAAACGTACGCTTAACGAAGTGAGATTGATTCAAAGATTGGAGGAGCACAATGGTGCGTGTGAACAACAGCGTTGCCTTCCACCAAAATAATCTTTTAGCCTCGGCATCAGGGTAAGTTTTAAAACTGTAAAACTAGCCATGCAATTATTTAATTCTTTTTCACTTGTAGTGATAAACTTGTAGTGCGCATTTGGAGCACGTCGAAACGGAAGAGGAGGATGGGGTGGAGGTGATTGAAATTGCAGGAAAAACCATTCAGTCCACTCGACGCTCACACCTATAGCGTCAATTATGTGGAATTTAGCCCGTGCGGTTCAATGCTTGCCTCCTGTTCTCTCGATGGGACGACTTTAGTTTGGAACACAGAAGTAACGACTGTTTTTTAATGCAAATGGCATCATACTTTTAGTTTTTTGCTTGTTTCTTACTGGCACTTTTTATCAACAGACTGGAGAACAAGCAAAATCATCTTTCGTCAATTCCGGAACAGGCATCCGCGTGAGTCGATGGTCGCCTGACGGCACGAAGATCGCTACCGCTGGTGACGACGAGAAGACAATGTTATGGGACGTGGAAACTATGGATCAGTTGCAGTACGTACGCTTCAATATAATACAACAAATCAATATTATATGTAGAATATATGTATTACTAATTTGTAATTAGGAAAGAAAATTTCTGAATAAGAATCCCAAATGAGAATTCGGATTTCGGAGATATTATGAAATTATAAATTTTTAGTCACAAACATAAGTATAATCTATCTAGATAAAAATATTGTGTGTTTCGCGCAGTAATTTGATGTATATATATTGTAGATGTATGTATGTAAAATTTGATGCAACTTTTGTAAGTTAGATTGATAGATTATATATTACTTAGACAGTTAATAATAATTTTAAGGCAACTTTACAGTGTCTTCGAGGGTCAAACGCCGATGCGATATCGGCCATTGCGTTTACGCACGATTCCCGATATTTAGTGGCCGCGTGGAATGAGGGCACTACGACGAGAAGAATGGCTCCGAAGCATTGATGGTTTGCGACGCGAGTCACGATCTAGGTCGATCCAAGGATGCGACTTTAGCCCTACTCCATGCTCTCTGATGTATACAGTGCGTGTAGGAAAAAACTATTTTAATTATTACTTTTAAGCCTTAAAAAAAAAATCAATAAATTAATATAAATTTATATATATCCGTTACTTTAGAGAAATTTTTATTTGAATAAATATAAAATATAAAAATCAACGATAAATATCGGCTGTTTGCAGCAAGGGACCCGGATGTGAACCAGCAGATATATCTACTGGCAACGTGCGGCAACGATTAGAAGACCGAACACCGGAACGCGTTACAAGGAGAAAAAGTCCTTGACCGGGCATGGTGGAAACGTAATGTGCGTGTCCGTTCTCGCCCGTCCACGGTGAAGTTCTAGGTAGTGTCGCGACAGAGAGATAGAACAGCTCGTATATGGAGCGTGTGGATCAAGACGATCGAGACAATTGCGCTTTTTGAAAAACACACGAGGTACACATATTTGTGAAGATCGATGTGCTTTCAGTTTTCCGGAAGCTGTTTGTACGTCTTGGACTTTGGAGGATCATGATAGTCTTGTTACGTCGTGTGCATTTTCCGAGGACACGTCACTTTTTGCTACAGGTCTTGAAACTATTATGACTTACATTTGCACATATATTGCACAACATTACAAGTTTATATAACTCAATCTATATAACTCGAAGTGTACATTTCTTTCTCTTATATAAGTTAAATTGTTACTTTGCGAATCTTGTTTCTACAAATTTTACACTTGAATAAGAAAATTTATTCAGAATTTATTTATATATTCTCACATTTCACATAGAAGATTAAATATAATCAGCATCAGTAAGCATGAAAATATTTTACCGCAACAATAATTATTTTTAGGTGCACTGGACAAGACCGTCCTGGTTTGGAAGGTGCCTCAGCAATTGGTGTCGCAAAGTAATTTGATGGACAGCTTGAGAAACAAGAAAGAAAGGGTCAGTAATTAGATGAATAATCAGTTTTAGATTATGCGAAATGAGCGAAAAAATTGAATTGAATGATATTGGAATCAAAATTTGGTTCAGGTCGCGGATTGGAAACTATATGATACTTTGAAGTGGATGAACGACATTGAATTATCTATGAATTAATTACGATAATTCTATCTAGCTCATTGTATCGAATTCATTGTATCAAAAACATTATAGGCGATGGAAATATTGAAGAAGCAATAATATTGGCTGAAGCGTGAAGACTGCAATGTTATGGAGAATACTTATAGACGAATCTGTGAGATTCCCCATGAATTTTTGTGTCCTATAACGCACGCGAGATAATGAAAGAACCTGTGCAGTGCTCATCAGGTAAAAATATGACAAAAGCGTGTTTCTTTATCAGAAAAATACTTCGAAGTATCTATTACGAAATATCTATCTTGATAAATCTAATTGTGCACGATTATTATTTCTAGATGGATTTACTTACGAAAGGGCAGCTATATATATAAACGAATGGTTCCTGTGCGGAAAATACACCAGTCCGATGACAAATGAGCCGTTGCACGATACTTCCTTCACTCCGAATTTCGCTCTCAGAAACGCTATACTCACTCTACTTCACGGAGAAGGACCACAATAGTGATAACATTTTACGCACCTATGGAAGAAAAAGAAAACAGAGAGCGCGTGTTGATAATCTGTAATACACAATAAGCAATTTTATTCTACGACGGTACGTTAGACATTCAAGATTCGATAATTTTAACGCAATAAGATTCGTTCTCTTTACAAGAATCGAAAGAAATTCGAACATCGATCGGTATCTGCGGACCAATTAGACACATATAAAAATACGAAAGACCTATTGTTAGTAGCGATTTCATAATTAGAAATTACCGCGAAAGGACAGAGTGAACCGCGTGAGAACTGAAGCACAGTATAAGTAAGAACAGTAGGTTCACTCCGTGTCAAAGCCTTGTTCTTCGTGGCAAACGTCCGCCATAATGCTGATTGTGCGAGCGTGTTTTATTTGAACCGTGTAGAGATATCGTAATATTATATACGTTTAGTTATTTTCATGTACCCGATATGTTTTACCGACCGCTACGATAGCGCTATATTGTTCCTGCTCTACCGCACGAGCTTCCTCTCTAGATGTGTGCTTTTTATACATGGCTGCTGCCGCGTCTTTGTGCGTTACTGGTCACATTGAAATAAACACTGAAGCACAACGGACTGTCTTTAATAGTCTTCCCTGCCCAAAAGCTAACAGGTTATGGGCCCAGAGACGGAGAAGAACGTAAATATCAGAAAGTCGTATTGAAAGTTAAACGAGTAACTGTGTCATCGATCCTTTTGTGTGTCATCGATCCTTCGTGCCAAAATGCATAGCAGTATACAGCACATCGAAAAGTTATCCGACGGTAACTATGAGGCATGGAAAATGCAAATGAGGAGTGTGCTTATATATAATGACCTCTGGGGCTATACAAGTGGCGAAATCGTAAGGCCTGAGGCGGAAGTAAGTGCATCGAATTGGACGACCAAGGACGAAAAGGCTCTTGCACTCATTGTTCTGAGCGTATCAAAGGCGGAATTAGGACACTTAAGGAAAGTTGCAACATCCAAACAGGCATGGGATGAATTAGCGAGAATACACAGTTCAAAAGGTCCGGTAAGAAAGGCAGTCCTGTATCGACAATTGTATAACCTAAGAAAAAGTCCTTCTGAGTCAATGTCACAATATATAAATAATTTCCAAGAAAAAGTTAATTTACTGGAAGATGCGGAAATAGAGATACCTCCCGAGCTGCAATCAATTATGTTATTAAGCAGTCTTCCTGACGATTATGAAAATTTCTGTGTGGCGATCGAGTCGAGGGATCAAATTCCAACAGTGGACTTTATTAAAGGAAAGCTAATAGAAGAAGAGGCAAGGCGTCAAGGGAACGATAATAAAGAAAACGCTACAACGTCGGCGCTGGTTTCCCGGAAAGCTCACGCAAATAAAGAGTCATCTGCATCTATAAACAAAGGTTCGACCAGGAGCGACCAGGATAAGAAGAAATTTAATGGCAATTGCTTCAACTGCGGTAAATATGGACATCAAGCGAATCGTTGTCGTCTAAGAAGAAAAGATGGCGGCAAAGCTAATCAAGCGAGTAAAACGAAGGAACAGGAAGAAGAGGACTCTCTAATCGCGATCTCGGCTTTAGTTTGTTCGTCAGAAAAAAACGAATGGTATTTAGATAGCGGAGCTACCTCACATATGTGTAACGATAGAAACGCGTTTGAGAAGTTATCTGATGGACCGATTAGTAATATAACCACAGCCGGAAAAGAAAATATAATATCTCACGGAGTAGGGATTGTACGAATTAACATTAAAATACACGGTAAAGTAAAGTCAGTAAAATTAACAAACGTATTATATGTACCGGAATTAAGAAGTAACTTATTATCAGTTCCAGCAATGACTGAAAAGAAATACGAGGTAAAATTTTCGGAGAATAACGCGTATATCACTAGACCGAATAATTCATTAGTTTTTACCGCTACTAGGAAAAATCGCATGTATGTAGTCAAACAAATGGCAAACCATGAAGTTCTCAGTGTTAGTGATGATTCTAATTCAAAATTAAAATTGTGGCATGAAAGGTATGGCCATTTGAATTACAATGATTTAAAAGAGTTGTTTGATAAGAAAAGAGTATATGGATTAGATTTACCATCAAAAAGTCAAAAATTACCATGTGAAACATGTGATCAATCCAAAATTCATGTGTTGCCGTTTAAAGAAGGTAGTCGAGCAAAAAACATTTTAGATATAGTGCATACAGACATTTGCGGGCCAATGAAGGTAAAATCATATGGAAATGCACGTTACTTTGCGACGTTTATTGACGATAAGACGCGATATATGGAAGTTGTATTTTTAAAATCACGTAGTGACATTTTGACAGAATTCAAAAAATATAAGTTACGTGTCGAGAAAGAAACTGGTCGTAGGATAATTAAGTTACGTAGTGATAATGCAAAAGAATACGTTAGTAAAGAATTTAATGAGTATTTGGAAAGTCAAGGTATAAAAAGACAATTATCGGTTGAATATACTCCGCAGCAAAATGGAGTCGCGGAACGCGCGAATAGAACAATCGTTGAGATGGCGCGTGCAATGTTAATTAAGTCAAAAGTACCCGAGGGTTTATGGGCTGAAGCCATTAATACGGCGGTATTTTTACGAAATAGATGCCCTTCAAAGGCAAACGATGGTATAACTCCATATGAGTTGTGGTCAAATTGCAAACCAAACGTTAGATTCTTTAGAATTTTTGGTTCTCACGCTACGTTCTTAAAGAAAGGACCAGGAATTTCAAAGTTTGATCCAAAGGGAGAAAAGGCAATACTTGTTGGTTATTCTAGTGAGTCAAAGGCATATAGACTATGGATTCCCAGTAGCAGAAAGGTAATTAAAAGTCGAGACGTGCGCTTTATCGAAGATGTAAATGATAACAAGGTAGAATCAATAGACGTAGATTTAATACCAAACATAAATATTAGAGACGAGTCAGAAATATTAGATGAGGTAAAACCAATAGTTGAAAAAGAAAAGAGTGAGTTAGAGAATGTAGAAGAAATTTCAGATTCAAGTGAATATGGAGATGCAAATGAAATATTAAATGATACATTAAATGAGGAAGTCTCAACTTCCGAAAATAGTAAAAGGGTTAGAGGGAGACCTAAAATGATTAGAACTGGTAAACCAGGACGTCCCAAAAAACAATATCATACGGCAAGCGTTGCAATAAACTTAGATAGCGATCCAGAAACTATAGAGGATGTATTAGAAAGACCTGATAAAGATAAGTGGCTGGATGCCATGAAAAGCGAATATAATTCATTGTTAGAATGTAATACATGGGAGTTAGTTGATAGAACACCAGATATGAAAGTAATCTCTTCTAAATGGGTTTTTCATATAAAAAGGCATCAAAATGGGGAAATAGATAGGTACAAGGCTAGGTTAGTTGCACGCGGATGCGAACAGAAATATGGTATTGATTATGAAGAAGTTTATGCTCCTGTTGCGCGAATACAGACGATAAGAACACTCTTAGCAGTAAGCGTAGAAATGGGTTATCACGTACATCAAATGGATGTAACTACGGCATATATACAAGGCAATTTATCAGAAACAATATATATGGAGCAACCCCCAATGTTTAAATATGATAATAATAAAGTATGTCGTCTGCTTCGTCCTATTTATGGTTTAAAACAATCTGGCCGTGCCTGGCAAGATAAACTAAGAGAAAAACTAGAAGAAATTGGGCTCAAAGTCTCTAAGGTAGAACCGTGCGTTTATATTGGCGTTATTGATGGCGTTTATGTAATAGCAGTCGTTTACGTGGACGATGTTCTTTTTGCGTCAAAATCATTAAAAGTTATATCTAAAGTTAAGCTCGAATTAAGTAAGTTTTTTAAAATGAAAGATTTAGGACCTGTAAGCGAAATATTGGGTATACGAGTCGAAAGAGACGGGAATACGGGATCAATAAAAATTTCACAGAAAAAATATATAACTGAAATTATCGAACGATTTGGAATGAGCTTATGTAAACCCGTGGCTACACCCTTAACTTCAGGTATTAAACTATCTAAGGAAATGGAGGCAAATACTCTTGATGAGAAGAGAGAAATGGAAGATAAACCATATAAAGAATTAATAGGTAGCCTTCTTTATTTAGCAAATACGACAAGACCCGATATTTCATTTACAGTTGGAGCGTTAAGTAGATACAATCTAAATCCTGGACTACAACATTGGAAGTGCGCGAAACATGTCATCCGTTATTTAAAACAAACTGCTGATTATAAAATATTGTACCAAAAAACAGAGAAACCGTTACAAGCGTATACCGATGCAGATTGGGCCGGTGATCAAGATGACCGCAAATCTTGTTCAGGAAACATACATGTATTGGCTGGAGGACCAATAAGCTGGTTTTCTAAGAAACAAACATCAGTTGCACTTTCAACAATGGAAGCCGAATATGTGGCTCTTTCCGAAGCAACGAAAGAAACTATACATTTACGTAGGTTAATCAGAGAGATGTATGGAGATCAATATGTACACGATCCAACGGATATATTATGCGATAATCAAAGCGCAATTGTACTGAGTAAAGAGAACATGCTTCACCAAAGGAGCAAACATATTGAAATAAGATATCATTTTTCTAGGGATGCGCAAAACAAAGGTTTAATTAATGTAAAATTTATTTCATCGGATAAAAACATGGCAGATATTTTAACAAAACCTTTGGTGAAGGATAAACATTTAAGTTGTGTTCGCTTATTAAATCTTATGTTCAGTTAAAAACGCACATATATATATATATATATATATATATATTCCGATAGAGGGAGTGTAGAGATATCGTAATATTATATACGTTTAGTTATTTTCATGTACCCGATATGTTTTACCGACCGCTACGATAGCGCTATATTGTTCCTGCTCTACCGCACGAGCTTCCTCTCTAGATGTGTGCTTTTTATACATGGCTGCTGCCGCGTCTTTGTGCGTTACTGGTCACATTGAAATAAACACTGAAGCACAACGGACTGTCTTTAATAGTCTTCCCTGCCCAAAAGCTAACAAACCGCTTACTAGAAACCGCTTGATAATTATATAAGAAATGAAAAAAATATAAGAAATATTATATTAATTAAATATTTGAAGCAAAAATGTCACGATACATTTTATTCATATTTTAAGTAAATAATACACATTTTTTACATTGTAAGTAAAAAATATACAATTTATTTATCCATAATTTGCATCTTTGAAACATATAATAATCATTGTATAACAATTACATAATATTATATAATATCTTATTATATAATATACAAATATCATATTTATTACCGTATTTATATATTTATTTATGTATTAATGTATTAATGTATTAATGTATTAATTTTTTTATGTATTTATTTATCTATTATGTATCTCATTACATAATATTCAAATAGCATATTTAATGTATTAATATATTTATGTATTATCTTTTTATGTGTTTATTTATGTATTAATGTGTTAATGTATTTATATATGTATGTGTATTTATATGTATTTGTCATTTGTCATAATGAATACGTACCTTTCTGAATCTTTCGGAAATCGAAACAAGTTTCCTTTGATCCCATTTTTCCAACAATCACAATCTTTAAATGCACACCGATAACCACTTCTATTACTCATTATAATTTTATTAACAATTTTTTTTTTAAAATAATATATACACTTCAATATAACTGACGCGCCGATGTATCTAACCCAAATCAACTGTCAGATAACAGCCGCCATGTTACTGATTGTGTGAGTCGCCATATTCATTTACCAACTTTTTAGGGGAGTGAACCTACTGTTCTTACTTGCACTGTGACTGAAGCATGAATTTACAATTCCTGATCTTTTATTTCGAGAAGTTTTGAAATTAGGATTATTAGAGATATGCTTAGAGAGAACACGTATTAACAAATAACTAAGGAGCATTATCGTAACTTTTTACCGAGAAGCGGTATATATATCTAAGAACCGCTGATCGACACGTTATCGATATTATATATGGAAGCAATGTCTAGGAAAGAATATTATCGAAAGATTTCCGAACACTCGATGTGATATGATGCGCGTGTACAATACACGTAACGATCCAGATACCTGACGCAAAGCAACAAGTACAAGTTTACAAAAAATTTATGGACAATCTACGAGATTTACGGATATAGCGGAGACGCTGGTCTCTAAATATCAAATATTACAGAGTAGTCGAACGTACATATATACGTATACATGTAGCTAGAAACATATCGAGAATACACGGATTTTATATCGGTTCTAGGCATAAACGGGATTTACAGGTTCTCGAATTGAATCGAATGTGGCATGTGTTGTCATTGTCACTCTCTCTTGCATCTCCATCCCAAATTTTTTATAACTCATTGTCAGATAACTCGCATGTTCTCGAGCAAAGATCTGATCCTGTGTCACGGGACGAAGGGTTTATGATTTTATGTAAGGCATTCTTGATATCAATATTAAATAGAGCTAAGATTGCGAGTATAAGATTGCATTGACAGGGTTAACTTTGCACCAGAGAGAGAGAGAGAGAGAGAGAGAGAGAGAGAGAGAGAGAGGATTTAGGATTATTTAGTGTCGAAGAAAATGATTTCCGTAGCTTTTTGACTATTTCTTTCGATGCTAAATGGCCCTAAGACGATTTCTACTGCATTGCAAAGTTGCAGATCTTTATCTTACAATTGTTGAAATCTTTAAGTACTGAAAACGATTGAAAATCAAGTTTTCAATTTAGCAAATAATAAAAATTTTGCGCGTTATAAAACGTTTTATAGAATAAATATGCTACTTAGTAGTATAGAAATATTTGTGCGATGCCTAACATAACGAGAAAGAGGTGTCGTATTTCTCGATATGTGTTAAGGAAACGTCTCAATTTTCTAATCTACGGCATTTTATCGCATTTTATCAAATATTCATTTTCTGAAGTATAACTCTGTAATATGTATACGTATATTAACATCAGGAATGCGTTAACGTATGTGACTTGCGTGTGATAATAATTACTTTCTATTTGCAAATATTAAGCTATACAAACTATATTGATTGTTGATATTTCTCATTTATTCATTGCACTTAGTGTCTAATAAAAAATTTTCAGATATACTTTTGGATATGTCAATTGTTATCGATAGCAAACCCAGAGTGCTTATACTCGTTATTATTAATTATTATTGTCGTAAATGCTGTAGACTTTGTTATACACTTTTTAGATCGACGCGATATTATGAATATAAATGTAGCTATATAATCATTTATAATAACACCGTATTGACTCTTACAGTAGTTTTTAAGTGTTATGAACAACAATTACGAAAACTGTATGTAAAATTGTAACAGACAACAAGATGTGCGTGTGTATGCGCTTGGAGGAACGTGAACCGTCGATTTATTTCCCTTTCTGAGAAATTCTGAGTCAGAGGGGATGAGAAGAAAAAAAAAAAAAAGAAAAAAAAAAGGAAAAAAAAAACAAAAACAACAACTCAACTCGATCGTTTCTGATTAGCGTCCACGCACAGATTTTTACGTGACTTCTACGAATTTTTCGATTATGAATACGATTATGAACACGGTTTTGTAATTGTATGTCTTCAAATTGTCGCTCGAATTCAAAGTCGAATCTGTATTTCTGCGATATAATTGAGAAATCGTTTGTGAAACTTGTTGTGTATCGGAAGAATGCGTGGTAACGCGATCGAGAATGACACGTTTAGAATCGCGCTATCGAGAAAAATCCAACGCAATCGAGCTTGAGCGTTAAGCGATTTTACAATTGTAAGCGTGATTTTTCTGTACAGCTGTATACAAATAATAAAATCGATACTATAATAATATCAGTAGCGACAGACGGTTGCATCGCATTTCTTAAGACCATAATATAGATATAATTTCCTTGGTTTTTCCTTTCTGTGCACTTCCTTCAGAATAATAATGTAATTAATATTCAACATGTACTCGTATATTTTTTAGTCAGAAGACAAACGTGCAGACAAGATTATGCAATATGCCTATCACTTACATTAATTAATCTCTTATTGATATTTGCCGCAAGGCCGCTTCACAGTAGTGTTAAATTGATTATATTCTTAATCGACGTGTATACTCGTACGTATGTTTCGTAGTATACAAAGTATATATATGTACTTCTTATAGTATCATTTCATCATCAAATATTCGTATTTAATTTGGCTTAATAAGGATTTAATTAGCTAATATATTCACAATTTAAATATTAATCTTATTGAAACTATATATAAAATTAATAAGTTGTAAATCTTATTCAAATTTCATTAAATTCAAATAGGACTTTTATATGTTTTTAATATGTTGAATTCAAATAAGACCTTTATATGTTCTTAATGAGGCTTTAAGGCACAGCGCGCGCGCGCGCGCACCTGGGGCTGGATCCTTGAATTTATTCGCAAGAAAAACATATGCGGAAATTCTGCTCTTATAGAAAAGTTGCAAGTTGATTAACTAAAAGCCATGCGATCAACTTGCAACTTTTCTGTAAGAATAGAATTTGCGCATACCTTTCTCTTGCGAATAAATTCAAGAATCCAGCCCCCTGTTGTAGCTTGCCGAAATGTTGCGGTCCCAATCAACAGGCAATGTTTTTCAAACGTTTTTTAATATGTGTTTGAAACTGATTTTCAAATATTTTTCAAACGTTTAAAAAACATTGTCTGCTAATTAGGATAATAATGGGATTAGAGAATATGGTATCAAATGAGTTATAAGATAAAAAAACATTTATAAATGACAATTATTAATTGTATTTATATTGGTTTGCTTAAATCCAGTGGTACAAAAAGATGATAAGTAAACTTATCCAACTACATTTTTTTTTAGGTGGCTTGTTTTCTGTGTCATCCAAATTGAAATTATCCATGTCATTTATATTTTGAATAAGTACTTTATCTTTTTTTATTTTATTTATTAATAATTCATCTTCCTTTTGAGCTTCAATCGATTTTTTAGTATTAACTGCAGTATTCATCAAGGATTTATCTTTCATTTGCATAGAAGTATGTTTAGGCAAAGGACATGATCCAAAATCTATATGCTTTATAGGAATTTTTCTCTTGAGTTTTAAAAACTCTTTGACTTTTGACGTCTTTGCGTAGGACTGGCTTCTATCACATCGTCATCGGAAATTTCACTACTGTTGTTCACTACTGTCGTAGCACTATTTTCAGTAACAGTTGCATTTGTAGTAGCATTTGCTGTAGAAACATCTTGAATAACAGCACTACGCAATATATTAACTGCCTTATGTTTGTCTACACTTGAGGATATCTTTTCAATATTCTTGATTGGAGAAAATGCAAGTCGAGATTGTTTCAGTCTCTTCCTTTGATATGGTCTATAAGATAACATTGATGGACTTGTTGCCCTTGTTGGCTGATTATTTTCGTCGGTATTTTTGTGCAAAGATTCATTTTTCGTTTCAAAATTAAAATTAATAGGACCTATATTTATTGTATTTAATTCCAATAATGGGATACTGCTTTCTCGCATATTAGCGTTATTCCAGTGTTGTGACATCGCTTCATCCTGTTTTCGTACAAGGTGTATTAACCGTCATTTCAGATAAAAAATGAGTATAAAATCATTTTGATTGTTTCACTGGGTATGCACGTATATGTATGTATGTATGTATGTATGTATGTATGTATTATACTTACGTAAGTATTTCCTGACCGGCAGGAATGCCTGGACATTCTGATATCTCGAAATATCGAACATTACCAGTCGGGCGTATCGTGTCTAAATATTCGTGCGCTATGACTGATTATTCAAGACCCAGCAACGCATACGTTAAAAGGTGTTAAAAGATAAGAGGTTGCATAAATAAAATAAATAATAAGCTCTATCTGCACTATTGATATCATATATGCTTGTGATAAAACTATTTACCTCTTTCTACCACGATTTGATATCCAGTGGTTTACAATTATTCGAATTCTGCATTGAAATAATAGAAATATATTTAAATATATTTGAAATATATTTCAATACTTTCCAGAAACTGTAAACGATTGGATATTAAGTTGATAATTAATTATTCGATATATAAGAGACTTGTTGTAATGTTACAGCTCATTTGTGTGACGAACAATGACCAGTTTCTATTTGGTTTTGATGTTGACTTTTATGTACAGCTCAGGAATTTGCGGTTTGTCTTTTTAGTGATTAATTAACTAAGAATTTAATATACTAAAAAACAAATAAATGTGTATAATAAGTTACATATTTAAATTATATATTTACCAAATAAAATGTATTTATTTATAACAATTAAAGAATTAAGCTTTATATCTTGTATTTATAAACTTATAATTAATTCTTAAACATTATAAGTGCAGGGTTTACTAATTAATATAATCAGTATTATTTTAAAATATTCAATATTCATAAATAGAATTATAGTAAACATAAACATTATAAGTTTATGAATACAAGACGTAAGGCTTAATTATTCAATTGTTATAAATAAATACATAATATTTAGTAAATATATAATTAAATATATAACTTATTATACACATTCTCAATAGTTTTTAATTGTTAATCAATTGTTTTTAATTGTTAATTAATTAAATTCTTAGTTAATGAGTCACTAAAAAGATAAGCCGCAAATTCCTGAGCTGCACATAAAAGTCAACATTGAAACCAAAGTAGAGACTGGCCAGTGTTCGTCACATAAATGAGCTGTAACATTACAATAACAAGTCTCTTATATCGAATAATTAATTATCAACTTAATATCCAATCGTTTACAGTTTCTGGAAAGTATTGAAATATATTTCAAATACATTTTAAATATATTTAAATAATTTCTATTATTTCAATGCAGAATTCGAATAATTGTAAACCACTGGATATCAAATCGTGATAGAAAGAGGTAAATGGTTTTATCAAAAGTATATGATATCGGTAGTGATAGAGCTTATTACTTATTTTATTTATTTATGCAACCTCTTATCTTTTAATACCGTTTAACGTGTCTCAATTCTAGCATCATTGTCTGAAAAGGGGCGTTGCCGTTTCTTGAATATAATCGCCAAAAATATTTTCTAACTTCAATCTGCTGTTATGGGCTGTGGTCCACTTGATGCTACAAATGCTTCGAAGCGTTCTTTTTTTCTTTCTAATAAAGAAAGTGGATATATCAAGTGGACTGCGGCCATGATGTGCATAGATTTGGAATTTGGCTACGCATTGTTTCTGAACGTCATGTGCCGATCGACAGATATATAATGATAGTCCGGACCACGTGATTCATACATGCAGAAAGTTCTTTGAAAAGTATAGAATTAGGGTGCCGTCCCATGACATTGATTGATTCCCACTCTATTACTTTTCCGAGATTCCGTTTTCTAAAACTCCGACTGTCATGGGACGGCACCCGAGACAAAGAATAAGGAACAAAATTGCGGCCAATTGCTCTCTGCGCTACTGATTAAAAAGATATCTCTTTCTTTCGAATCTGCTTCGGCTGATCATATATTGTTTTATATTTGAGCACAGTCTATGCTATATATCGATATACACTGACCGGCATGAATGCCTGGACATTCCAATATCTCGAGGTATCTGCAGTTTTGGGCGTATCGTGTGTCTAAATATTCATTATTCATGATTTTTTTCCACAGTATTTGTAATATCAGCACTTTTCTTGCTTTTCACTTTCTGACCAAGCGTGGCTTTGAACTTCATAGCCGCTTTTCTTGGCTGATTACTATCAAATGAACTTTCACCATTCATTCCTTTGCTCATTATTCCATTTAATCGCTGTGCCTCAAGGATACATTTATCATAGTCTTCTGCAAAAGACAACAGCTACAGTAAAAATTCAGAAATTGCATTCCAGAAAAGTTATCTTAATTCTAAACGCATTGAAAGATTTTTTTGGTTAATAAAACTTTCTTTCACATGAGTAAGAGGATAATTAGATTAATTTCTCTGTTTCCTTAATTCCTCTCCTTAATTATAATAGGAAGGAATATATGAAATGATTTGAAATAAAATATATGAAATCACTATACAAGAATACAGACGTATTCCTTCAATGCACATTAAAGCCTAGAATGAATGGCATAACCTAACATAATAATAACATACATGAGTTCTGCATTATTCAAAGAATTAATAAGTATTTCGATGTATGTCATAGAGAAAAGATCACTTTATTATTATTATTATTATTATAATACCACCATCCATGAAACAAATTTTTCCCATACATTCTTTCTTATTCACTTGAAACACTTTCAATTAAATAAAAATTTAATTTGGGTGTTAATTAAAATCTTATTTGTTTCAAATATAAATAAAATTTGAACTCAGGTTGGTTAGATGCTTATTAAATATTAATATGATCCATATATGCGCCTGGACAAGTTAAATCCAATAGCAAGATCTTATTTAAATTTAATTTCGATCCATATTTAGAACATATTTAAATTTAATTACTTTTATATTCAATATTTGGTTTTTATTTGAGTTTAATTTCGTTCATATAAATGACTAATATAAACTGTATTTAAAACATATTTAACTCTTTTCCGCGGGTATCGCGAGGCATTGTCATAAATGACAAAAAATAATGAATTTTTATCTTTAGTGTAAATTTTTTTTTCCTCGTTACTTATTCATACTCCGGCCACTTTTCAAGATACTGTAAATTCATTTAACTATTATAATTGTAAACGCAAGAATCGCCGTCTTCATTATTGAGATAAAGGAAAGGTTCGAAAGATTGATACGTAAAAAAATAATAGTTTAGACATGTGGCGATTATATCGTCATATACTTGGCTGCCGAAACAGCTCGATTCGAAAATAAGAAATAACGAGGTCGAAAAATAGAACTCCTCCGAAGAGTGACTAAACGTGCGAAGAAAAAATTCTAAGGGAAAGATATAATAAAGCCAAGATAGAAATTCAGAGAAAAGTAACATGAGTCCTTATCTTACAGGACGCTGATCGTCGTTCAGCACTTCGCGAAAAAAGCGAAATTCGAGCCAGCACCACCGTACGAGATACGACAATTCAACGAGCCGGGAATATACTTTGAAAGAACCGGACAAATAGGTAGAAGCTACTTAAAAACTAGCGATTAAAATCGACGTAGCAGCCCTAGGAAACCGATACCACCAACTTCAAGAATTCTTGAAGCAAGCCGAAGAAGTATGCGAAACGATACTCGCAATGGACACGCAGCAGATGTGCAAAAATATTCTCCATACGATAGAGAAAGATAATGAAAAATTAACGCAATTATTAACGCGATTACAGGCTATATATAAAACCAACGATAACAAACGTGGTTTAATAGATGCGATCGGCAAAACGCTGTTCGGTACTATGGATGGCGACGACGCAAAACACATACAGGAGCAGCTTGAACTGATACAAAATCAGCAACAGACTCTACGGCACACCGCGAAAAATCAATTAAAGGTAATAAATGCCACAACCGGCCCACATGGAGGCCTTAGAAAAAATCGTTATACTATAACGAACAACTGCTGACGAACGTCACGACCCGAATACAGCAGGAAATAGCCAAGTTCACACGAAGAGAAGAAATGTCTATTTCTTCGTCTCGTCTGAGCAATTATATTAATAATAATCACAATGACAGAAGATCTCATAGAAGACGTGAAAGATACAATAGATCACCTCACATATTCGCGAGAAGGAATCATCCTCACTCGGTTACTACCGATAGAAAAAATAATAACGGAATTAAAAGAAGCGACGTCACAACTGACGAGAGGATCTCATTTCCCATTGAAAGTTAGAGTAGAAAATTAGAACGAGATACAGAATTACGTAGAAATTAACGCGTATTATAATAACCCGAATATTTACACGATAATTAAATTCCCTGTGGTAACATACCCCGTGTACGAAATAATACGAACGACACCACTACCCGTTTATAACATATATTATAACCACGCAAATATCTTTACATTTTTAAGAAGTACTTACAACCTCCTAGCAATAGACAAAGAAAATCACAATTACATAACGTTAGAGGAGCGTGATTTAAATGCTTGTAAGCGAAACAGAGAAAAAAATATATATGTAACCGAAATTACCCGGTTTACTTCATAAAAGCCGACGCACCATGCGAGGTGCAAGTTTATGTAAAAGCGCCAGGATATGTAAATACCTGCGAAAAACGTCAAATATTGTCAAACGTAACGATATGGATAACATTAATCGAACCACAAACGTCGCTATTCTCAACGCCGAAAAGACAAAAACTAACTATACAATGATCAGGCGGAACAAAAAATAGAAATAGAGCGAACCGGAAAAATAAGTATAAATGAAAACTGTAAGCTAACTACGCCCGACATAATAATAAAGACAAAACGACAGGCAAACATGAAGCCAATACAGATGCACCTAGCGGACTTTAATCTAACACTAATGACCGAAAATAGACCGACTAAAGAACAAGCGAAAAAAGAAATCAGATTAGAACCTGTAATTATTAGGAATCCGAACGAACTACTGGAACTAAGCCTAGACGTCAACGAAATCAATAAGGAATTAGAAAAATCCCCGAATAGCTTAATAAAAAACCCGTATGTTATATACCCCGTAGGATCAACCCTGACAATAATAATTATACTAAGCGTAATAGGAATAATTATCTATGTAGCAAAAAGAAATAAGACAACAATAAACAAGCAAGCGCCCGACCGCACGTACAAAGCAATCCAGCGATGCTAATACATTAGAAGATAAGAAGAATGTAACCGCAGAAAATAATGAAGCGAATAAACCACCCTAATAGAAATAGAAGTAGGTTAAGCAGCGAAACATTGTAACGTAAACTACCGACCGTAGTTTCCTTCTCTCAAAGGGGGAGGGATGTTGCGGCCCCAATTAATGTATTAATAAATAAGATAACATTAAGAAAGACCGAGAATAATGTATTAAGAAATAAGATAACATTAAGAAAGCCCGAGAACAATGTATTAAGAAATAAGATAACATTAAGAAAGACCGAGAATAATGTATTAAGAAATAAGATAACATTAAGAAAGCCCGAAAGAGTTACGCAAGGCCTAGTCAGCAAGATTATGAGTTACGTGACCGGTCTACATCCGATCGAGCAACTCAGCAATACCGAAGGACGAACGAGCAGATAAAACGGAGCGAAAAGAGGAGCCGAGAGGGCAATTGTGGAGGGGCACAACAGACGTCGGCGGATCACCATGCTTCACGCAATCGTCCTCCTAGCCGCGATCTTCCTGTAAGTATTAAAAACAACGTGTGATAACGACGATAAATATAAATAATGAATAAAGTTTTTACGCAATTATTAAAGTTATTACGGCAATTAACGTGTTTCTGATGATGTTTCCAGGTTCGACAGGTGCCACACTCATCCCAAAAGGGATATTTCCGTAGAGACTTACAATGAGATTCACACATTTGGTGTGAAATTTAACGAGTCTCTACAAAACAGGGTATGTTGCGACGATTCATTAATGACAAGAATAACCATTTTTAAACACATAAAACGAATTTACTACTATAATCGTTATATCGTCCGATTTCTACGAACTCGAAGATGTTGAGCGAATCTAATAAGAAGTCTATATTGAAATCGGACGATATAACGATTATAGTAGTAAATTCGTTTTATGTGCTTAAAAATGGTTATTTTTGTCAAATCTGATCCTTTTTTCAGGATCCCAAAACCTTTCAACATTGGTGGAAAGGAAAGTGGATATTTCCAGCTACCAAGTGGTGTGGCACCGGCAATGTTGCTGAATCGGACGATGATTTAGGCGAGGCGCAGGCCACAGATGCGTGCTGTCGCGCGCATGATTTCTGTGATATGACCATTGACCCAGGGCACTGCAGATTTATAGATGGAAAATATGAGGAGTGCAACACTATGTCATACACGAAGTCGCACTGTAGCTGCGACAGTAATTTTAAAAACTGTTTGGACAATATCGATGGCACTTTGGAGAAGCTAGCAGCTCAAGTGATTAAGAGGATCTTCTTCGACGTACTCAAAACGCAATGCTTCAATGGAACGCAAATGTCCTCGCAATACCGGGAAAGGTATTTTATTTATATAAAAATAAAACGCATTATTATGTATTTTTTTAATAAGACGCATTATGTATGTTACAGGGAGCAAATGCACACAAACTTTAAAGTATTACCGCTTGAAATGACACCGGAAGTTTACAACTATGTTACCTATATGCAAAATCTATATAGAAGTGAACGGAAATATAACTATTGTTCAAAAAACGTGAGTAGAAACGCCAGATTAACGATTACATAGTATACTATCCCAGATAGCACAGTGAATTTTTAACATATTCCTCAACTTTTCTTTTTCCTGAACTGCATTCTTTTTAAGAATTCATGAAAGTATATACTTTAAAAATGATTTAGGAAGTTACATGCACCATAATTCTAGTTCCCGAAAACTTCTTAGAGTATTCATTTTGAATTATTTACCATCAACAAAATGTACATACTTTATGAATTCAAGAGGATTATCGTTTTGCCCGTTCTAGACTGGAGGATGATCCTACTCGCGGCTCATCCTAGTGAGTAGTGTAAACGGATAGAAATCAAGGATAATTAAACAATGATTTTTATCCGTCTACACTACTCATTGGGATGAGCCGCGAGTAGGATCATCCTCCAGTCTAGAACGGGCATTTCAGAACAGAGAGAGAGGATTAAGGGTGCGTTATTAACGCTAATAGCGTTGTTTTATCTTTTTTCTTTTTTATGTAATGAACGATAAAGATAGAATGACGCTATTAGCGCTAATAGCGTCTCCCCGAACGCGCCCTAAAAGAACCCAATAAAAAATAACAAATTATATAGATATTATAATTTTACATTAATGTTTTTATTGATTTTAGCCGCATCAGGACGTTGATCATTTTTCAATTAGCATAATATGCTAATAACTTATCTTGATCAATATTTGTGATCACAGAATCAGCAACTGTTATTATTTGATTAGCAAACACAACAGCATTTTCTGCGAAAGATCGTTCTGCGGTATATGTCGTCGTATTGCAGAAGAATCTAAAGATGTCAACATGGCTGTGTGGACAGGTAAATGATCTGTGAGAAGGCGCCTTTCAATTCTCCATATAGCGAATTGTTGTGATGATCACCGGGTTCTGTTATGACAAAAACATATTTCATTAGTATTAATTCGTAAAAATGTTCAATCAAATGTACAATATATGAAAATAAATGTATCACATATATTAAAGGCTACGTTTGCACACATGTAGATTTATATATAGTTGTATTATATTTTCAAATAAATTATATATATGCTGTTGATGCTGTTGATGTAAATAGTCTGTTTATCAAATATAGTAAAAGAATAAAAATTATAATTATGAATACATATTTGACACATGTATAATTATCCGTAGAAAGTTAGATAAATGCAACAATTGCAATTACATGCTCAAAAGATACACATGTATCTTATATGGTACGGACTCGCACCGGCTAAGAACCCCCCGGTTGTCCCTCTCGGCGCGTCTTATCCCCGCAGCAGCCCGACCCCGGCCCCCCACCGCCCGCGGGAAGGCGGGGTACACCACTTCCCTCCCCCCGCACCCAGACGAGGGACGGGCCGAGCAACGCGGAGAGGAGGGCCAGCGGGAAACGCAATGATTCGTCCGCCGCTACAAAAAGAAGGGACATGGATACATAAATGTTCACATCTTGAATTCAACCCAACTTACTTATTAGATGGTGCTATTTGTAGAACATAATACCGGGAAAAAAAAAAAAAAAAAAAAAAAAAAACAGATAAAAAATATATATGTGATAGTACTAATTACTCTAAATTACTCTAAATATCTATTATATCTATTGTACATCTATATAAACATTTAAATATCTAAATGTTAGATTACCAAATTTGGCAAGACAATTGCATTTTATATCTCTCGTTGCTTCCTGGTATTCATCCCACTTTGTAGTTTTCTCTTTCTCAGATTTAGGAGCAGGGCTGACATTTTTCTTGGCAGGCACGATGTATTTAAGTACATGACTATCCGCACCTTCTTTCCAATATCATCTTTACAGAAAGTCAATGTACCTTAAAGATAACTACCAGAGGTAGCGTATTTGGATCTTTGCAACTCTTTGCAAAAAGAAAAGAAAAATATTCAATGTATATTAATTAAGATGAAAATTATATATTTTAATCATAAACATAGCAATTTTGTTATTTTCTGATTTTTTAATTACATGCTGAAGCCAGATGGAACAAGAAAACTAGTTGAATACTGTAAGAAGAGCAGAACAGTAATTAATAATATAAAACAGAAAATAATATTCCCGTGTAGAGAAATAATACATTCCATTCATATCAAATATACTGGCATGTTACATATTAGCATACAATTCAAAAGCGTAACATATATGAAAAGTCAAATAATTTCCTGTAGAATAAAATATTCACAAGTAGTTGGACAATATTAGCTTGAAAACAGTTATACATATATAAATGTAAAATCTATGAAGAAATTTTTTTAATTTGTAACATTTTTGAAAAACAGACAATGTCAAATTAATTGAAAGTAGCAGAAAAAGCAAGTAGTTTACTTTTTAGTACGCAGGCAAATTTTTTGTATATATAAGTGATCTGTGTGTATGTTGTTTCAATACATGTACATGTGACATATGTTGATGTATGTTTGCTTAATATTTAAGAATAAAAAAAGAAATAAAAATTTGCCTGTGTTTTCAAGTGTATCTTTCCTTGCAGTAAGCAATATCCTGATACCTTGTGTATAATATCATGATTAAGCATAGGAATTATCAGCATGCATTTAGAAATGTGTCGTCATATAATTGAGTAGCAAATGTTTTTGATTTTAATTAAAGCTTTTAAAAATGCAAAGTATATATATATATAAAAATTGTATTATAAACTCACTTGTGTTTTCAGTGCTGCAACGTAAGATGAAAAAAAAAAAAAAAAAAGAAAAAGAAAATAGTTATCTTAGTAGCACTACTTTAGCACTAAATAATGTATTATTTTACTAAATACCTCTAAATAAATGTTACAGAATTTACATATATATTTTTCTTAATCAATTTGACATTGATGTTTTCTAACAAGTGTGTGTGCGTGTATGTGTCCACAGTTTTTCTTATTTACAATTGATTCATAGGCATATAGACATTTCTAGATAAAAATATAGAATGTTTTAGGAATTAAGTTTCAAAAAAAAAAAAAAAAAAAAAATTATTCTTGACTTTATCAGGATTTTGATGTCTCGAAGAATCGGGTGGGGCCGTTAAATATTCACGTTGAGATAGTTCAATTTAAAGTTTAATAAAGACGACTGAACCCAACTACGCTTGCAATTAATAATCTATTCTTTTACAGAAATCGGATTTGAACGACCGTTAAGTGCGGAAAACTCTAGCGAACGACTGCGACCGCCGTCGCTTCGTTAGTTCTTGTATTGTCTCTGACCTTCCAGGAGGAAATCCCCGCACAGGAGGGGGTAGTACCTGCCGTTAAGGAACCTTCTAGAAAATCAGAGACAAATTGCGCTAATAGGCGTTTGCCAAATTTACGGCTTTTAGGCGATGGGCGCTTGTAATTGGGCGCCGCGGTAGCGCGCGCCGTGATAGGCGCAAGCTCTTGACGAGTTCGGATTGTGCGAGCGCGCTAGCGCCGCGTCACGCGATCGAAAGAGCGCGCCTGCTTCATGCGATACTTATATCGATTCTCGCCGCTCTGTACAAAAATTGATTTAAAGATATTTTATTTCA
>JASTWL010001738.1:0-24160 GCA_035220575.1 Temnothorax rugatulus | reverse complement strand
AATTCTCCTCTCCCGGAGTTATTACTCTGCGTATCGGCCGATGGTATTTACAAATACCAAGTCATTTTTACCCACGATCCTTGCATGCTTCCTAAAATGCATACCGTACTTTGTTTGTAACTCATGCAAATAAAAATTGCCTACTGACTATAAGCCTATAACATTATTACCGTACTTATTTGGATGTAGAAATGTATGATTCTTGATTATTTGTTTATTTAATATAATTAATTAGGCTGATGAAGGCACGGTATTGCCGAAACGTCCCATTTTAACATTTTTAATAATATATATTTTTAAACTTTAACATTCTTGCTGCTCGTTATTGGCCGGTAACCTTGTCTCTTTGTTAAAATATCCTTATCTGAAAGAATCAATATTAAATACTAACATATTATTACATATTATATAATGTAAACTATAAACAAAACAAATAATTACTTGTTTCGTTTTTTTTGTTCATCCAGACGACTGAACGGGCGTCAAAACGTTTCTTAGTCCACTGTATTTATTACGCTTGCTACAACTCTGTAATTTAAATGTGATATGATTAAAAATAGAAACGGAAAACTAATTTCTTAAAACATCACAGTTGTAAATTATCCGCGTGTAAAAAAGTCAAAGTTTTACTAATGAAATAAACAAGATGAATAATTACTCATCACATGGTCCTTCTTCTTCTGAGGTTTGTTCCTCAGCTGGAACCTGATTTAAATCAGGTGATCCTTGATCGTCTGCTGTACGGCCCGTTGACGTACTTGGTTGAGAGGAATCCGTAGAGGAATCCGTAATACTCGTTGAATTAGAAGCGTTTGATCTGCATTAAAATGTGGTATGATTAAAAATAGAAATAAAATTATTATTTAAAATATTTTAATATATATTACAATTTCACGTATTATTTGATACTCTTACTCATATGAAATATACCTACTCAGTATTTGGTGGATGTGACGGACAAACTCCTTCTTTTAAAAGTCTTATAATACCATTTCCATGTGTTTGGTATACAAAATCTGACTTTCTGAAGTGCTTGCTGCACACCGAACTTGTTTTAGTGGTTATGCGACCTATGACTGTAAACCATTTTTTCTTAGTTTCTTCATTTTTTGGTAATCTTGAAAATAATGAATAAAATTTAATAAAGTTAGTCAAAAATAGTTATGAAATAATTATAATTTAACCTATAAACTTTTGTAAAAAATAAAAATTTTCACATATAGTTACCCGTGAAACGACACGTTTTCTTCTTGCCCTTGCTCTAGCATGCAGATACAGCAATACCATACCATTTTACCAGTATAACAGTACAAGTACACTCTCCGGGATCCCAGTAGTGGAAGATTTCTCCTGCGTTAAAGAAAACAAAAGGTATAGTGCATTTATGTCAATCTTTAAAGTTTTTTAATCAAGAATTAATTAATTTAACTAATAATGTTTAGTTAAACTAACTAAAATGTTTAGTTGCTCGTATAGAACTAAATATTTTTTGGAATTAACAAATTTTTTTCTCAGTACGCATATAATAATTGTAAATGAATACACAGTAAACCTAATACTGATTAAATATTACATTGATTCTTTGAATTAAATAACTATAATGTTATGCGATATATTATATCTGTCAGAATTATTAATAAAGATTTCCCAGATTAATAAAGATTTATGAATAAAAATTTATAAATCGACAAGTTTATTAACACAAGAACGAACGCTAGGAGCTACTTAAACACCCCAGTGTCGAAAAAATAAAGCTCACGTCACAGTAATTTTAATGCTTCTTCCGTTTTTTAAATATTTTTTTTGTTTCTGCTTACTTTTTCTGGAAAATGTTGAACACTGAGAGAAAAAAGTCGAAGTATTCAGAAACAAATGTTATTTGTGCCATTTTCTTCAATATTTATTGGTTATAAAAAAATTTAACTATGATAATAGAATATACATTTCTGTGAAATATACATAATTTTTCTTATAAATTGTAAAAAATTTTCGTTTATTTCTTGCTGGAAAAATAAATCTACCTACGGCAAACTTATATTTTTTTACTGCAATAAAATATTTAGTTACTATAGGATTGATCTTTATAGACAAATGATTTATTTCCGGGAACTAAATTTATTCCTAAGAAACAAATGTTCATTTGTTTGGTTACTGATTCGCATTGCATCATGCATATGGCGCGGAATTGGCGGACTAGTGGCAGTGCATTGTCGTTCAGTGGTGATCCATGTTGAGTATGATTCATATCGACTCGATGCTTTAAGTTGCAAGTTGCAATGGAAGACAAAGTAAAAAACATTTTATTCATGTTACGTCTACAACGATGGAACGAGAATCTAATAAGTAAGTTTGCAACATAATATCTCTTATATCAAAGCAAAGTGACGCTTTTCAATACAGACGTACTTTTACTTTTCTGCTTTGTTGGCTGAGAACGAATGTTCTTGATGTGTTAGTTCTATAAATTGATGTCATTTTCATGAATGTAACTTACGAAATATACCTAGAAAAGAAGTATCTAATCTATTCTAAGTTGTGTAGAAAGTCCATAATTAATAATTAAGATCTTTTTTTAGTGATGCTCATTACATGATACGTATAAACAAAGTGCCACGTTGATCTAAATCTACTTTATTTAACATAGGGTATACAAGGCATATGTAAACATTATTCTAGGTTTAACAACATATGTGCGAAATGTCTTGAAGATGATTTTATGCAGCGGTATTTTTTAAAACAGTAAAGTATTTTTTTTTGAAAAAGTTATAAATTACATAAAGTTATAAATTACACTAGAAAATATGTAATAAAATTTCTTTTTGTACTTATAATATTTTTATGTCACACGTGCATGGAAAGTGGCACATTCCGCACGCGACGCGTGCGGGATGGACCACTTTCCACGCACTTGCAACATAAAATAGGGTGTGCAACACATGCGTGAAGTTGAAAATTCCCGGGTGCGGTGACCGCACGAGCCTAAGGCTAGTGCGTCAACTCCGCACCCGTGAATTTTCATCTTCCAGCACTTGTTGCACAAATAACTATTGTGTTGTAACGTTTTCTACGAATACTTGAATTTTTCTCCTATAATTTTCTATAATTTTGTGCATATGTTGTTAAACCTAGAATAATATAATGTTTACATTAAACTCCATATTATCATCAAATTAGTTCCAATCTTTAGATAATGATGTCAACTATGATACTCTGAAATACATGACTATATTAATCAGTGTCCAGAACTAGCTGAAGTTATATCCATCGGTAGGTGTAAGAATTGCACTACAAAATTATTTCAGCAGTAATGATTTATACAAAGAAATCAATGCCCCTTTCTGACAATAAGCTTTCTCCGGCTCCTACTTCTACGCCTTTTGTGACTCCAACTTTGACACTTGCTCTTATGCTACAAGAGATATTTGATGTATCTCTTGATTATATAACGTCAAATAATGATATAGAACCCAGTGAGCAAGAAACGTCAAGAGACATTTTAACTATATTGCATTAATGTTACAACGTTGCTGCAATGTAGTTAAAATGTTTCTTGATGTTTCTTACTTACTGGGAAGCACCTATGGAAAATGCTACACAATCATCTTTTGTAGAAGAGTTTTCTGTTAATGATACACAAAATATTGTAATATTAAACACTTATAGTCATGATAACGAGATAGTAAAAGAGATACAGAGGATTGATGAAACAGTGAACAATATAATGGTACGTAAAATTTTCCAGAACTGTTTAAAGTATGTGTGTAATATTACAAATAAGAAAAAATATAGATTATTTTTCTTATGTTTTGTTACATTTGCATAAATATTGCTATGTCATATTGTGTCACATAATTTGTCACATTTCAGTATAAAATTTCTTTTAAAAGAGTGCAACGGTGAACTGTAATTTAAAAATGTTTTTATTTTTTACTCTTTCTTATTCTACTTTCTGGAAAGTCTATCACAATGCTAAATATATTTTTTATTTAAAGTGCACAAGAAGCACACTTCTTATAAAGTGCTTTGTAAAATATTTTTGTTAAATATTTCTTTCAATCCATAATTTTTCATAATTAAATGCAATAACCTATCTTCATATTTTGCATTAAAAAAATTCTTCTTTTTATAGTTAGAAAATTTTGATTTAAAGGCATAGCTTCAAAAAACAGTAATCGGACAAGCGATTATAGCTTCATATGATGCAAGGAGTGGATTATCGCTGAGATGCCAACAGTATTTGGCAAACATTATTATCTGCCACTTTTTTGATAATAACATTATCATATAGTAAGCATTCTTTGTTTAATAACTACAAATTTTACGTGTTTGTTTACAAAATGATACAGAACTTTTTCTTTCAGTTTAATACATTCTACTTGAACTCGAACGGTTGGACATCTAAATCTAAACACTTCGTATACAAATATATTAGCTGAGAATAATAATGTTAGTTTTCTTATGCAACTCTGTACTTACTCTTTCAGCGTTCAATTAAATAACGAAAAATTAAACAAGATTGCGGATCATATTATTACTCTCTTCCCTGCTGAATGTAAGGAAGTATATTATTGTCCACCCATAAAAAAGAAACAATCAAAAGATCAAAAATCTGGTATTGCTAAGGGAAAATTAGTTGATAAAAATAGAAACATGTTAGCGTTTTTAAGGAAATATAAATTGATCCCATTGAGCAAATCTGTCTCGGCAAATAGTTCCACAGATGAAGATAGTTTTAACAAAGGTTGGTGTAAATAACATATTTTACAATTTATTTTATACTTAATTACTTTTTTTTTTTTTTTTTTTTTTTGTAGAAAATACTGATAGTCGCGAGGAAACAGAGCGGAGTCACAATTGGCTTAAGAATAATTTCGAACCTTGGGAAGAAGTTTTGCTTCATTGGGAAAAATTATTTTTACATAGAAAAAAATTGAGTGTGCAATTCTTAATACATTATATTGAATTTTTGTTTTGATATTCTCAATGTTTATAAGTGTCAGACTTTTATTTGTTTATTTATAATTTTATCAAGAACATAAACATTATTTTCTTTAAAAATAAGTATTATAATTATAGATATTAGACTTTTTTGTTTATTAATTTTATCAAGACCATTGTTTTTTTCCTTTAAAAATGATTTGTACTGTTTGTCAGCAAGAATTTAAAAGTATTAAAAATCTAATAAATGTAATTAAAAAATGTAATAAATGTAATAAAACATATGAAGGCAACTCACCCTTATGAACAAAGTTTTCAATGTGGTTTTTCCGAGTGTTTTAGAAAATATGTTAATATTCAGTCTTTAAAGAAACATTTTAATACTTTACATAAGGACCTTTTTAGCAACAGTGATGCATCATGTAAATTAAATGAACGATTTACAAACGTTCATATTACTAGATAAAGCATCATCTTCAAGTAATACCGACATACCGACTATTGAAGTTAATAGCCAAGCTATAATGTTAAGACTAACGATAATGACGATAGAAATGTTATTAATGTACAACAAACGGTTGATGATGCAGTATTAAAATTTATTGCTAAGTTATACAGTAATAACTTGATTACCAGAATATTGTTCAACTTTTAGTTGATGATTGCTCAGAACTTGTACAAGATTTACTGTCATAACATGACATAAAATGTAGATTACAGTCTGAAACATCTTTTTCCAATGATAATGTTTCTGAAGTGCTTGATAACATTTTTGACAATATAAGACCTTTTGAGAAATATTCGACAGAATATATAGACGTTTACAGTTTTTAAAAGAATCTAAGTGGCTTGTACAGCCACAGAAATTTCTTATAGGAGAAAATGCTTGATAATAACAGAGATAAGAGCAATTTTACAATATTAATATCAAAAAAATTTGAAGGCCAATTTATTCCGTTACGGGAGTCATTAAAACAATATTTAGAATTACCTAGAGTATTCATGTCAATCAAAGGTTACATTATGTGTATGTGTACGTGAGTACGCGTGCGCACATATGTATGTATGACATTTATATGTATACATTAATATGTGAGTGTGGATATATATAACCAATGGAGTACTTAACGTTCGTTAGCGTTAATTTTAGTGATGGACTAGTATTACACCGGTGTAAATAATATTGAAAAATTATCCAAACTATGGAATTAATTTTTCATAAAAGCTAAAAATGATCTATTTCAGAACAAAAAAGTCTAATTTTATTCACAATATAAGATGTCTATAAAGTTTGTCTCTACCCCTTTGAATAATTCTTCAATATTATTTATGCACTTAAAAAAATCTACTGTTAGAAGATAGAATATTTGCAAAAGTTGCCAAAAGTAGCACATCATTTTATACAGTGCTTAAAATATGTACTACAAAGAATCTAATTATGGTTTGATTTTTTTGGATGAAGCCGGATGAAGCTTTTCCTACTCAATAATGTATACTAATTACACAATAAAAAGTAATTCTTATTTTTCATTAAATTTCTTTGAACATACAAGAATTAAAATAAAACACATAACGTAAACTGAAAGAACGTAATGTAACCTTTTAAACGAACACAAAAATATTACAATTTAATTGCAATAATATATTGTTATAATTATGTAAAGACATAATTAATTTTCCAATAACTAGTTGCTCTGAAAAATTGTTATTATGGGCTTTGTTATAACAACATCGGAATATTTTACCGGCCTTATTATGATAGAATCGAGAGGGCCCCGTTTGCCTACAAATCGATTGCCTACAGTGTCATTTGCCGACATCCCATTTGCCGACAATTCGTTTGCGCACAAAAATTATTGCCTACAGATCGATTGCCTACAAGCTCTATTGCGCACAAATAAAAAATTAAGATACAAATAGACGTTTGCACACAAGATACTATTGCACGCAAGCCGCATTGCACACATGATATTATTGCCTACAGATCGATTGCCTACAAGCTGCATTGCGCACAGATAAAAATTAAGAGACGAATGTACGATTGCACACACGACATTATTGCGCACATCCTCTGATGTGCTGCAACCGCTGATCCTCTAGCGCGTGTTGCCAGTCTATATTCTCGTTTTGCAAAAGACGATCGGTTAGTAACTATGGGCAGTGAGTCCCTTCTGCAAGTTCGCATCGCAGGGTAACGGTACAACAATCAATCGATAATCTTTTTAGTTGAAACAATTTTAATATTTTTGGATACTTGTGCCGTTTTCGGCTTGGCTGTGCGTAAAGTGCGATCATGGAGGAGTTTCCGGGAAAACGTTTCGGTACAACCGTATATATATACGATGGCTACGTTTATCATATGGATAAACGATGCAAAGGAATCTTTTGATGTTCATCGCGGAGAAGTTTGGAATGCTACGCGGTATTGATGCGAAAGCCAGATGAGACATTCTTATTGAAGTCATCACTCAATCATCCCGCAAGTGACAGTATTGCAGCAGGTCGAAATGAAGCAGGACATGCTGCGAATGTGTCGAGAAACTTTGATGAAGCCAAAAGAAATATTTGATACGGTATGCCGAAGGTAAGTTAATGTGCAAATTATCGAGCATAGAATATAAAGTTAATTACAAAATGTAATAAAAATAATATAATCACAGTTACAGCTTTGCTTATTTTTTGCGACGGCGAGAAAGCAATGTGATATTAATATATAAGCATCAAATAATAACGTATTGTAAGCTTCCCGAAGGGAAAACAAAGCGACGAATCTATTTTCGTCCCAATATGTTTTGGTTTTCGGTTGCGATGTCCGTTAGAACAGGTGCCTCGGGGAGTTAGAACTGTGCCGTTGGAGAGAGTAGACGAATTTAGAAGAGCGATCGGTTTTTGTACGAGTGAGAAAATTGTTATTAACGTTACGGATAATTCGCGATACCGTGTTGTGCGTAATGAGAAAAATAGCTGTAATTTCGAGATTGACGACGAGAAATAATTAAACTTGCGACTGACGACTGTGAGTTTCTAAAATATACATAGATATCGGAATTTAGAGATATAAATTCAGAGTTCTATTCATGTAAAAACCAATCCTGACAATTCTTTCACTTCCGCGCCTTCAATTAGATTACAGTATTGATTTCTAATTTATGTGTATTAAAAAAATGCAGATATTTCGCTTATGCATTGCTCCTCACGAATGAAACATATATTTCTTTTTCTTTATCATCTCGCTGAATAAAATTACAAAGAGAAGTGCTATTGCTACCTTTTATTTCCTGTAAAGAAGAACGTTAAATCAAGATATAAATATTAGAAACTGAATAGAATTATAATAATAAAATGAGGAGAATACACAGTATGTAAAATAAATAGAATAGGAATGAATATAACATGTAATAATGACATAGAGGTAAAATCGAGACTTTTTTTGTCCTCAAAGAATTTACGGAATAATTATAAGTATTTTAAAAATATTGTTTTTTTAATATTGTATTATAATATTATAATCTTTCTAATATTGTATCTTTGGCGGCGAGATTTCTACAAGCACAGTTTGATTATATGTATTCTTATACTATGGTATAGTGGTACTATAAAACTCGAATACAAATACTTTACATTAAATAAAATTTTTGTAGATAAAAAAACAATTCTGATATATCTCGTTAAATTACAAAATTTGTTTACCACTTAAAGAATAACAAAGACGTATTAACTATTATAGATGATCATTGTCACATTCACAAGTTACACATATATATATCTAATCAAAATACATTGAAATGCGGTAAAATTATTTTAGCATTTTTTTCTTTTTATAATAAATAAGAAGTTAGTTATGTGTGAAAGTAGTTATCTCAGTCTTAAATTAGATTAATATTAGGAATAATTTCATTAACACCTTGCAACATATTATATTGGACACATATGTATGTAATTTAATTTTACGTTTGTTTTTATTTTTACAGATATCCAGTAGCGGCTAAAATGATATCTTATGTCCGTTATGAGAAGCTTTCTCAGTAGGGAACAACTACGTCGAAGGCCCGAAACACCGCAAACCATTGCCGAACTTGACTTATTATTAAACAGTTACCAACCAGTTCAACACATTTTTAAAGGAACAGTGGTAACAGATGAAGGGTATAGAGCCGTCATTTTCACAAGTGAGGCTTTGTTGGATGCTTTAGCAGAAAGTAAAGAAATTTACATGGATGGAACATTTTCGGTAAGCAATATTTGAGATTTGATATTATTTAACCTGAGTAATAAAACAAAAACAAGAAATAAAACAATAAGATGCCGAAATATGCAATATTTTGAAAAAATTTACATTTTTGTGTGCAGGTGGTTCCCAGAGTGCCATCCTTCGCGCAATTGTACACGATCCACGTACGATATATGGATACGGTAAGTTGTATGTAAAGGATGGTATACAAATTTAACAGCTCTCAATTTCCCTACATGTCAGTCCAATGTTCATACGTTACCCCCGATAATGAGATGTGCAAGTACATATATATCATTTCACACTTGAAAGGTGTCAATTTACTTTTTCCTAAGACTTTATAAACCATTCATGAACACTACTTTCAAAATTGGCACTTTTCAGGTGAAATATGAATTTTCAATAAAGTCATTTTCGCCTGGAATTTAATATGATATATCTATTTATTTTAGGGTATAGCTGTCCTCTTTGCTTTATGCGAAAAACGCACGATGAATGTGTACAGTGCAATTTGGCGGAAATTGAAGGAGCTGCGTCCAGATGCACTGCAAGAAGTGCGATCAGTCATGAGCGACTATGAACGCGCGGCAATGACGATTGCAAGGGAGATTTTCCCGAACTCGCGACTAACCGGATGCTGGTTTCACTTCAACCAGGTGCATACACATAAAATTTTATAATAACAGCCAAAACGAAGTATTTAGTAAACTTGGAAGCTTTTTCCAACTCACTTGTTTGTTAGTTTATATTTAATATTTTACTCTTTATGTAGGCCGTATTAAGACGCTGGAAATCCTTAGGATTAACAGCAGCTCCAAGAAAGATTCTCGGTCTTACCATGGCCTTACCGTTGGCTCCGGCTGATATGTTCGAGCAAGGATTGCAAATTATTCAAGAAGAAGCCGATATGATATCGGCAGAGTATCCTGCCGTGTTACAGTTTACCGTTTACTTGAGACGTACTTGGCTTCCCTTAAAAGATAAAGTCTCCAATTTTGGAACATCAATACGGACTAATAATTTGGTAGAAAGCTTTCATTTTGTGATTTTTCGCAAACTTGGTGGAATTCATCCAAATATTTGGAATTTTCTCCGTATGTATCGCCTATTATTGCTACGCTTTTTGCGCACCGCATAAATATGTATATATATTTTTACAATACGACTCTTTTGCAGACAATCTAAGTGATTTGATCACCGATCAAGAAATTAATTTTGCGAGATTGGCAAAAGGGCTCAGTGTAAAGAGAGTACGCGTTCGACGAAACATCATTCGCGACAAACGCATTGCGGAGGCACAATCTTTGTTGAACTCAGGAAGGTAATACATATTTTGTTTAATTTAGGCAATCTTGCGATAAAAAAATAAGCAATATTTTTACAATTTTACAATAATTTCTTGTGTCATATGTTTATTAAATTTCTAAGTATAATCTTTTAGTCGTTAGTGTTATATATTCTACATATATAATTGTTATAGATATTCTTTGAAGGAATTTCTTTTGGCGCTCAGCAATGCAGCACATTTACCCGAAGAAAATATTGGTTTGTCTTAAAATAAATATTACATCGTATTTTAAATATTACATATTGATATATTATAATTTAATAATATATTGTATGAGATAAAGAGAAAGAGAAAATAAACTTTGTTTTGCAGATTTACAGAACGATACAGATAATCAAGACATGGCAGACGGCAATTTGTTTGACGCACATACAGGTATCGCATATTTTAATATTTTAATTTTGTTTTAAAAGTGCAATATTTTTACTTTTACTTTTTTGTTATGTCTCTCATTGAACTCGGTTTGTTAATTTTGTAATGTGTCTACATGTGTCTTAACAGTTTATATCGTACCACTTTTTACAAGATGCAATTTTATATAATATCTTTCTACATCCTATTATTATATCCTTTTCACTTTGTTTAAAATGTTTTATTTTCTGTTTAATATCTTGCCTTTAATTAATTGTTCTATTTATTATTTACAGTGGAGCAGCCTGCGCCTGTATCACATGTTGACCCCGAAAATCAGCAAGATGTAACAAATTCAATTATACGTACTACCGATGGAGACGAAATATCAAATACATTTTCACGGGATAATCTCGGAAACATCGCAAGTGGTACGACCGCAGGTGAATTTTATCCTCCTAATTATAAGCTTTGATAAAACTCTTACTAGAGAATATGTCTTAAAAGTCTAATAACCCAGATAGCACAGCTTGATCTTTATGAATTCATACAGATCAGCTGTGCTATCTGGGAAGCTTATGTGTAGCGCGTGATTTTATTCCAATTTTATTATATATTTTTTATTTTTAATTAATTTCTCGAAAATTGATATTATTAGAAATGACAGTTACTGCCGATTCGATGCCGCTATCGGACGATGTTGGAAGAACAAATGGAATATCTCCACATGGTCGCGGAAGGCGTCTTAGACGCGGTCGCAACCTGCAAAGAGGTAAGAAGATGACTTTTTACTAATATTTACTTCAAAGCATTTCGCATGAGTTATCAATTACACTCTACTTAAAGTTACTTATATATTAACACAACTGATTTTCGATATACTTATTTGATTTTTCCTTAAAACACAATTATAATAAAACTTACTTTGAGAGCCCTTTTTCTTTTCGAACCCGTTATATTATTCGGAAATTACCGATATTTTTAATAAGAAAAAGTTGATTCCAAAATAATAAGAGAAATCACACGAGTTGCGGCACACTATGTACGTTTGTATGTTTATACAAGCTCGTATATTCATAAATTTTGTAAAATAACAACTCATTTGAGGCACAGAAAACCCATTAATGTATCGTCATAATGTATGTAAATATATGTTTATTTATTTATTTACTTATCTATTATTTTAATAGCTGCACACACATCTGAAGACATTCGAACACTTAGTCAGAATGCTGGACTAGCGGGTAGAGGAAGGAGGAGTCGCGGCAGGCCTCCTAGCCGTCGCGGACGACGCGGTAGACTTGCAAGATCCAATCAAATTCGAGGAGGTAGGAAATAACACGTTTTTATCATTCATCGCTGATGCGATACTGATGATACTTAATTGCTTAATGTGTTATTAAGCTACCATTTCATAAGATACAGCTTTCAATAATAGTTATGTCATTTCTCTTATCTGCTGTTGCTGTGTATTTATTGTGATTTTTTTATTATTTTAGAGACTGCGAATACTGAGGAAGAAAGCGGAAGAACGCAGGAACTGATCGCACGTGTCGAATCTATTGGAAACGAGAGAAGTGAGATTATAAATGAAGGTATGTGTGCATGTGTATACATGTTATTAATACTGTTTTTTTTTATATTTCTTATTACTCACTATTGTTCTTATTATTCTTATTATTATTAATATTATTATTAAAACTAGTATAATTAACTTTCTTATACTGTCATTTGAGAACCTAAAATAACCACTCATTTGAGGCAAAGAAAACCCATTAATGTATCGTCATAATGTATGTAAAAATATGTTTGTTTATTTATTTATTTATCTATTATTTTAATAGCTGCACACACATCTGAAGACATTCGAACATTTAGTCAGAATGCTGGACTAGCGGGTAGAGGGAGGAGGAGTCGCGGCAGGCCTCCTAGCCGTCGCGGACGACGCGGTAGACTTGCAAGATCCAATCAAATTCGAAAAGGTAGGAAATAACACGTTTTTATCATTCATCGCTGATGCGATACTGATGATACTTAATTGCTTAATGTGTTATTAAGCTACCATTTCATAAGATACAGCTTTCAATAATAGTTATGTCATTTCTCTTATCTGCTGCTGCTGCTGTGTATTTATTGTGATTTATTTTTATTATTTTAGAGACTGCGAATACTGAGGAAGAAAGCGGAAGAACGCAGGAACTGATCGCACGTGTCGAATCTATTGGAAACGGGAGAAGTGAGATTATAAATGAAGGTATGTGTGCATGTGTATACATGTTATTAATACTGTTTTTTTTTTATATTTCTTATTACTCACTATTATTCTCATTATTCTTATTATTATTAATATTATTATTAAAACTAGTATAATTAACTTTCTTATACTGTCATTTGAGAACGTAACATCTTTCGATATAACATATATCTATACATAAAGCTTTTATTTCAATAGAAAACAATGTTATTTCTCTAGCCTGGTGTATATTGATTATGATTTATCATTATTTCAGAAACTGCAAATACTGAAGAAAGTGGAAGATCGGAGGAATCACTGATCACAAGAACAAACGAACTGATCGCAAGAGTAGATTCTATTTTAAACGAGAGAAGTGAGATTATATATGAAGGTATGTGTGTATGTATATTTTTACTCATATTTCATTAAAATTATTATCGGAGGAATCACTGATTACAAGAACAAACCAACTGATCATAACAGTACCCGCTAAACAATATTTTGTTACAGAAATGTTTTTGTAACGTCGCAATATAGCCATGCGACATTTTACGTTTGGTTGCATAAACGTTTTAATAACATAAAAGGAACCAGAAATGTCCTGATTCAATTACCTTACATATGCGACGTTGCACTTACAACGTGTTTTAGGCGTTTGCAAAACTTATATGTGCAACATCGCATTTACAACGTTTTTGCGACGTTTGTGAAACTTGCATCAAACGTTAGGGAAACGTTACAACTTTTGTTCCAAAAACAACGTTTATACAACCAGGAACTTAAATTTTCCGTTTCACGGTTAATTTGCAACGTTGCATTTGTAACGTTTTTGTAACGAATGTATAATGCGGGGTCTACCAGCAGGAATAGTGGATTAGGTTGTAAGACGTCAGAATAAAACTGGTTTTTCCAGTGTAATAGGGCGTAGAGTTAGGCCGTCAACGGAATTGTTGAACCTCATTTTGTACGGTCTGCTCAACCATTTTTCTTATGACCTTAATCTAACTATTACACTAGAAAACCAGCTTTATGCTCTTACAGCTTACTGACGTCTTACAGCCTAATCCATCACTCCTGCATATATAATATGATATACAACATACGTAAATACGATCAATAAAAACATAATAATTATTCGTTTATTAATTAATTTATTTTAATAAATTATTTTAATTTATTTTAATAAATACAGTATTGTGATGGTAAATGGGTTTATATGTCATTGCACATTTATTCTATAATACTATACTATAATGTCTATGTATATAATACTATAATGTCGCGTACGTTACACATCACACTAATAATTTTCGCTATCTATCTTATAAATGCGAACAGCCGCAAAACACGCGGTGCCGATTTTCTTTAGCTCGAACCCGCACTTACTAATTATACCTATTTGTCGCACGTCGAGGCCGGAGGAAACGCGAAGCCACAAAACGGTCGTTGTCGGTATCGGTAGCTAGCGACCTTCTCGCTAACCCACCAATCAGTACACTTCTTCCTGCGCCTAGCATCACGGCGCCTGTCCGTAACTCAAGCGACAAATAACAAGCGTAGTAGCCGCGATGCGGCGTCATAGAAATCGGTTATAGAAACCACGCGTCGAAATCTTAAACACGTGGTACACGCCCGCACGGAACGATGGCTCGCCGCGAACTACGCACTACTTCTTCTCGTAGCGTCCTCTATAATATATAGTTATACATTTTCTAATAATGTCGCATTTACAACGTTAATGCAGAGTAGTAAAATGTTTTTCAAAGTTACGTTTTGATTGAACCGTTTAAAGTACGTAGCAAATGAATATTTTAGAAACATCGCAAATGTTAGCGTTGAGGCAACGTTTATAAAGTCGCAAAGAAAACGTTTCATACAAAAGTTATTTGAACGTCACAAAACATTTCATTTGTGACGTTCCGAATTGTCAAATTAAATGCGGAAAAGCAACGTTTTTGATACGTTCTACAGACTGACACAAATAAAACGTTAACTTGAGACGTTTACGAAATCTTTTATTGCCTATACATATAAAACGTTTCAGATTTGCTGAATTACAGTCAAAATGTGACGTTACAAAAAGGTTACATGTTTAGCGGGTAGGTTCTATTATAAACGAGAGAAGTGAGATTGTATTAGTTAGTAATAAACTTTTCTTATGTTGACAGATGAACGTATTTTTGATATACCGGAAGATGATTACGGTGTTCTTGGTTTCGATGGCGACGAACAGAATGATTTACCTTTTTATCCTGTTCCGTCGGGTCCAGTATCCGCGTCAAGCGAACGTATTCGGGGTACATGTTGTGTGTGCTGGAACACAACTGCTACTCATATATTTGTGCCGTGCGGGCGCCTATGTATTTGCGGTGATTGCGAGCAACAATTCGTAGACTATAAATGTCCATTATGTCGAAAGGACTATATCCATTGTATTCGTGTCATTACTACATAATAATTATCTCGAGTTTTCTGAAAAGAAACTCTGACCTTTATTCCTACGCTACATTATAACCATTTTTATCCTAATTCTCTAAATTCTGCGGCAGAAAACTGTTCACGAAAATAATTATATTAATGATGAATTTGTGATTGCGATAGTTACTTACAAAATTTTTTCATTTAAACAAAATTATTTAAATTTTATTTAAAATTTTTTCATTAAATTAGCGTCCTTACCTTTCAGCATTTTACTTTAAATAGTTCCAGTTTATTTAAATCCGAGTTTATTTAAGTTGCAACCATTTTTTTCTCAATGCAGTGGCGTGCGATACATGTAGGAATGATGGACTAAATAAATTATTTTGTAAGATTATTTTCTTTCGTCTTATATACATATATTCCCACACACCTTGAGGGACACAAATATTCTCATTATCTAGCTTCTATCTCCGATTTTTTTTTTTCTTGTAAAAATATCAGTGCCATAAAATATCGTTTACATCCTGACAGTCAACTTTGCAGGGGCAACCATGCAATATTTACGGCAATTTTTTTTTATATAAACGGATTGCAGAAATTGTAGGCCGCAACACTTGGAGAAGCTGTCAAACAATACATGTTAAATCATAATCGTATCGATAGAACAGATCGCTAATAAGTGTATAAGTATAACATATTTGTTTGTTGGGCGGTATATAGTAACAATAATTGACATAAAGTCATATTTCTATTCCTAGCATATATGAAGGGTAATTCTTCCATGAAAGAGTAGAACATTATGATTCATTTCTCTGGCGTCATACTTGTCTAACGTGAGCCATTTACTTAAAATTTTACAAGCAAGTCTATATATTGACTTACAATAATCCATCTGCTCTTCTCTCGCAAGATCCAAAAGCAAGAGTCGTGGTAACGTATAAAGGCGCAGATATATATCTATATAGAGTGCCTCGAAATTCGCGAATCAATATACTTATAAGCAAGAAAGTTCTCAAAAAGTTAAGTAAAGTAATCATTTATATATTTTTATTTTAAGCAATAGTTTTTGAGATATAAAAGCTTAATGCTAATCAATCAGAAATTATGTTTAGACGGTCCGTGTCATGCATCAGTAACACTATACTGTACGCGCGACATGTCACCATCTAAACGTAGTTTGTGATTGGCAAACTTTTAAACCCTTAAATATCTCAAAAAGACTATTATTTAAAAAAAGTTTTCCAATAACTATTGTACTTAATTTCAAGAACTTTCTTGCTATAGTATTTTGATTCGAAAAATTCGGGGTGTATACTATCTACTATATATATAAAGGCGTGTTCGAGGAGCACGCTGTCAGCGCTGTTCAGCGCTGTTGCGTCATTCCATCTTTATCAGATACAAAATGGTAAGTAGGGTGAAAGACCCAATTACTGGCATATTAAGCATTCAGTAACATTTGATTTAATATATATATACAAGCAATGATACTTTATTTTCTTAAAATATTTTTTTCTGATTGCTCCAATTATAAACTTTATAAATAAAATTAGAAAGTTTAAATAAAATTGATTCTTAATTTTTAATTAATATAATAATGACCAAGCTCAATTGCACCTAATACTGGTAACCTCTAAATTTTATGTTCCTAATTCTGGCAACCAGATGAACACATTACTGGCAGGGAATATTAAATTTCTTACTGGCGGCATTTACGCTCATGCCTGCATTTATTGCAGATAATGCTTCCTTTAGACTGTTTGTGCTGTACAAACATCTTTTTTGTTTATTCATCTTTATTTTTTCTTAATTATATTAGCACTATAACCAAAAGTCATAAATAAATTTAATATTACAAGTGATTAAATAATAATTTTACTTACATTACAATAAATTTACTTACATTAACCTCAACAGGTGTGTCAAGCAAATTTTAAGAGAATAATAGGTATATAATATGTGAGAATGATAGGTATTCCAATGATCCGTGTTTACGCTCTTATCCATCAAAACAAAGTCGACATAGAAGTTTAGAGGTTATTCTGTCATTCACTAAGCTGCCAGTATTATGTTCATTTCATGATTTATGTCCATAATACTGTTGACAGTATTAGGAAAAACGCGAAAAAGTGAACATATTACTGACATGAATAATTATATTATAAAAATTAGTAATTTATTCCATATATATATTTCTTTTCTTTAATTTGAACATTATTTTATCAGAAAAATGTGTTACCGTGAGACTTACTGTTCAAATTTTGCCTATAATCGATAATCTTTGCAGCTACTTACATCTACTCTACTAATAAAAATGGACGTAACTCAGCAGAAAAATGAGTTTCTCGGACTTTAAGTTTTTTTTTTAATTAGTGGATTGGCTTTTAGTTTCAGTTTATTGTTATAATAATAACTAGATTTCTTGAAGATTTTATTAAAAATTAATAAAATAATATAGGATATAGTTTTCATATTTTAAAAAGTAATTTAATTTTGATTGACAGTAATATGGACACTGTCAGTAATTGGGTCTTTCACCCTAATACTTTGTGTGTTGTGTGTGCCTATAAGCCATCTGAAATTAGCAGTTCCGATTTCATATAATAGGTTACGTTCATGCTGAAATCTCGGAATGCAGCTAACTTGAGAAGGCTAAGTATTAAGCTCCTTGCACAATATGCTAGGCAACAGGCAATAGGAACAGGGAACAGAAATCAGAAACCTTGTATTTATGCAGAATAGACGATGACACAGGCAATAGACACAGAATATCCGTCACGTTGGAAATTCTGTGCCTATTGCCTGTTGCCAACCAATCATATCGTTCGAACTTTTTAGGTTTGTATTGACGAATTTGAGGTTATTTCCTGTTCCTATTGCCTGTTGCCTAGCATTGTGCAAGGGCCTTTATTGTCCTTGTGTGTATAATACATTAAACATAAAACGAGGATAGAATGACGCAATATATAGCGCCGATAACGCGCTCACCGAACCTTAATTAGATGCTAATTTACAGCTAATCCAATAGCAGACCCGTATTTTTGAGCTAAGAATAATATATGTATATATGGCGGCGATGTATTTTTGTGCGTAGGTGTTACCTCGTCACTAACACTAGTGACGGAAATCACATATCACACATAACATATCATATTATGGTATACTGTCGCCGCCATTTGCTTGACTTAGAAATAGCTGAAACCGGATAGCCTGCTGGGTCTATCATACGCACAGTGGGTTTAACCCAGATCAAATGTGGGTTTAAAATGACGTCACGTGCTGGAATCGTCAAATTAGAACCTAAAGTAGAGCATGTGACGTCATTAACCCATCTCGGGTTGGATTCAACCCACTGCAGTCGAAAACGCTATAATAAAGGCCGTGTCGTGAGTCGTAAGAAATTTACCAATCATAGTCAAATTTGAGGAGAATAATCAACTAGTGATTGGTTAATTGGTTTACTTGTATGACCCATAATCATTTTTAAGATTGCTCTCGCAGGAGCGACACAAATAAAAGTTTCTATTTCTATTCTAAATACACTGCCTTTGTATCCTATATTATTTAATATTAGATCATTTATTTCTTCTATGAAATCATCTAAAAATAATTCCAACGGATCAGGTTTTCCACTTTCGCAAAATAAACCTACCATACACGGTGAATTATCAAGAAACACATCACTTCGTACTAATATAGGCTAAAATTTAGTTGAACTAGTTTTAAACAGTGGTAAACCGTCAATATTAAAATCTAATTGAATAACATTATCTACTAACGTATCTTTTAAACCACGTTTTAATTTTTGTTTTAATTTCATCTCTATGCCAAAATAACACATGTCACCATTATTTAAATTAAATTAAAGTAAATGTTTTCGTCTGTTTCGGAAGTCTTTAAGTGGTAAATAATTTGCAGTACGTGGTAAATAATTATATGTCCGTTTCAACATTTGCAAAAGTTCATCGATTGCAGTGTGCTTGATATTATTTCTGAGAGTCCAGTTGCGTAAGTCATATATCTGGATTCAATATTGTACTTCTAGTTTCATCACATTTAGAATAATTATTTTCGTTTGGATCATGCACAGGCGTATTATCCTGCGACAACTGTACTTACACATGAAGGACCTGTTTGTATGTTAAAATCAGCGCTACTATTTGCAAGTATGTTTATCTTCATTTACAATAAATACATCATCGCTATTATAAACATTATTTTCAAAATTCGACTCGTTTCCATTAATACTAGAACGATCTGACATATTTTCACAGTTAATTTCATTATCAGATAATAATTTAATATTAATAAAATCGGATTCACAGTCTGTCTTTGCAACAGTTTGAAATATAAGCTTTTCATTATCTTTAAAACTTAATTGCGTGGAGATAGAAGGAATATCATTATTTTTATTGCAATCTGCAAGCACTGCTTTTAATTTACGTTCAATTTTACGACGCAGTTGTCGTTTACTAACAATTTCTTTTTCTAGAGGCATATTAAATGTGTAAATTATTTTCGAAAACTAAAAGAATAAAATTAAATTAAAAATGCTTTTTTTACCAAATTTGGAAATCTAAATCTAATATGCATGTGCGTAAGTCAACAAAAGTTTTAAAAAATCTGAAACATGAAAGAATATTTTTTTACTTTTACTATGTAATCATTAAAAGTATTTCAGAAAAAAATTATTTAAAGTATACACATAAATATACCAATTTATAAATTTACAATAGACTATCAATATTCACAATGCAAACTGATGTGTATATACCTGCACTGTTATAATGTGTAAGTTAATGTGTAATATAGATATTAAATGTGATAAAAAAGTTAAGAGAGCAACACATAAACTTACACGTTATAACACTGCAGTATTATAATTTATATCAGAGGTCTCTAACCTTTGTAGGCCAAAAGCGAAATCAAATAATATTATATTAAAATACAGCAGACCACACAGCAGAAAAGATCGGTTCTCTATTCCTCAACAAGAATATTATAGATGGTGCCACTTCAGTAACCAGCTAGAGCTAGGATGTCACGTTCTCCTGCGTCTTTGCTCGCCTCCTTGCTTGTGATACCAGGAATGGTCCCGCCAAAACGGAGGTAGAGAGGCGAGATCGCGAAACAAAAGAAGAGCGCGGCGCGGCGTTGAGGGGATCTCCATCTTCGTTTTGACGAGGTCGCGTCGCCGCATCTCATTTGATATTCCTGTTATCTAACAAGTCTCTCTCTTTCTCTCTCTCTCTCTCTCTCTCTCTCTTTGTTTCCTTCTCTTTCTTTTTTCCTGTCTCTCTTCGACTCTTCTTCTTTTCTTTTTGTTTGTCATCTTTATCTTTGTCATATCTAATCATGGAGAACAAAAAAAATTACGAAAAATTTACGGCTATCACCATGTGTCATCGTCGACGAGTTATGCACAATATATGTTTAATTATTATTTTAAGGCTTACCTGTCTCTCTCCTTCTCCCTCTCTCTCTTTCACTCTCTCCCTCTTTCTCTTTTTCTCTCTTTATCTCTCTCTTTCTCTGTCTCCTTCTTTTCCTCTTGTTCATCATCTTTAACTTTGTAATATCTAATCAGAAAGAGTAAAAAATTACGAACAAACACGCTATCATCATCTTCATCGTAAACGAGTTATGCACAATATAAGTTTAATTATTATTTTAAGGCTTACCTCTTTTTATCTCTCATTTTTTCTCTCTGTCTTCTCTTTCTTTCTCTCTGTCTTTTTCGACTCTTTTCAATCCAAACACATGATAATCAGAGGGAGCAAGGTCAGGACTATATGAGGGATGGTTTAAGATCTGAAATCTTAGGCACCCTATAGGCACCTAGCATTCTAGGCACCCACCGTGCACACAACTTGCGATACTTGAGAATCTCCATGACAATAGTACAAGATACGTTCTCTAAAAATGTACTTACCCTGTGCGGGAGTTTGAAATGCCTGGGGTATTTGTTTCGTGAAATATGAAATCTCAATTTGCTGTTACTTTTTAAAACATCCTTATTCATTTTTCTTGTCTTTTTTTTCTTCCATAAATTAGTGGATATATCTGCATGGATATCCACCAAATGTCTAATATACATCCAGGAGGTGTAAAATGGATATAAATGGGATAGGTTGGTTATCTATATGTATAAAAACAAAATGGGTTTTATTTAATAATCTTTATTTTAAAAATTAAGCAGTCGCGTGTGTACACGTGTGTGTGTGTGTGTGTGTGGTGTGTGTGTGTGTGTTGTGGTGTGTGTTCCTTAAGGAACGAAATGACCACGACCTTCGAACGAATGATTTTTAGACTCGAGGACGCTTGCGCTGCTTCGTTGATTCACGATATGCGTACGTGTACATTTTATCCGCAGCGACAATGGATATATTACACATGATATTCGTTCAGTCGCGCACACTTCACGCTTACATTTATTTTCCTTGGCAAATATCGTTTTGAAAAACCCTTTACCGATCAAAACTCTTTTTTTATGGATAACGATCATCGCTGCCACAAAAACCATTATCTTTTGCCCCTTATAAGGAAACGCAGCCCCTAACGCGGCATAACTGCAGGCGCAATTGGATAAAGGTGATATGCAGCATTTAGACAACATAAAAATTTAAAGAACTGTAAAAATTATTCAAAGAGGTCTTAATTTTTTCGAATGGACAAAATTTATCTTTAAAGTTTTTCTAAGCGTCTTTTAAACTTCTCTGAAATTTACGATCGTACCAATTGTCGTTATTAATGACATTTAATATGAATGAAATTCTTTAAAAATTATGCCGTCACAAATATAATATCGAGTTTACTGATCGTAGCAAAATACAACATTTCACAATTTCTAACGAAGTGTTGTTTTAGAATCTTGTTACTAAAAATTTTAGAATTTTTCTGCTAAAGTAAGTTAATTGCTAACGAGACATCTATAAATATTGAAATTTAAGTTCACAAATTACCCTTTTAAACGGTAAAATGGTCAAAATCTATAGATTATTTTGTACAGCTAACTAGTTTCGCGGCATATCATCTTCATCTATTTGTTCTGCAATTGTTAATCCTACAGCTCTCGTGACGATCGGATCGTCCTGGAAAATCTTGGGAGCTTTCTATTTTAGATCATCGTTATCACCATTGAGCGAAAAAAAAAAAGAAAACTGACAATAGAGCCAGATAGTCCAAGATTATATCACACGTATTTGCGAAATATTCTTAATTCTCATTAACTTATTCCTCTTAATGTTCCGATCTATCTCGTCGCGAGCGCATAAATAATTTACGCTTAAAAAGATTTCGCAAAAGACTTAGTCAAGAATTCTTCGCAGTAAAATCTTTCGTTAGGCATATGTTCGATCAGGTCGACCGCGCGATTCGGTCCTCTTTTAATCTCTACTCTTTTCTAGGAATATCGAGATTGACGATCGCGATTCAAAGATTTCACGAGAGAATCGATTTTCTTTTCTCTGCAAAATAATCGTACTTTCTTCTTCGATTCTAGTTCGATATAACATGCTACATTGACATCTGAATAATAATGCGCGTGACTCAAGAACTAATTTACCTAACGCTTTCATTCCTTTGTCCCAAAAAAATTAACAAAATAACGCTTAAAAATTCGAATAAATTATTACCGAGAACGAGATATATCTTACGTCTATAAAACAATTGTTTTGCAAAATCGACTGCGGCCAATGGAGCTCTCTGCGTGCGAGGATAATCGGAAGAATCTAAACTTAGCAATATATCGTTTTTAAATGCATAGACTCTATATAAATCATACTTCGTCGTCATACGTCGTCCAAATCATCACATTCGTATTCTTATGTCAGAAATAAATCTTAGGAAAAAGAAAAAGAATTGCATTAAAGAGAGATAACAGTTTTGTATATCTGAATATCAACTTATGAACTTTTTTATATATAGCTTTTACACATATATATATAGTTTTTATATCTTTCGCTATAATACAATTTCAAATTCGTTTTTTTTTTTACTCTGCCAAGTTTAGAGTTAATTTAATAACAAAAACTTCCTATAATTAACACGATGATCGTCGTCGTAAATTGTAATTTAGTATCGCTACCCGATTTAATTTACTCCTCGAAAGGTATCGGTTGCGCGGAGAGAGACACATGGAATATTTGCGTTATAGAATTCGTTTTACGCCGTTCTGCCTTCAACACATGCTTTACACGAAAAGTTCTTGCGGTCATTGTTTGACGTGCGTCCAGCGTCTTTCGCGAAATAATTAATAAATACTTTGCAACTTATACTTACTTTGTAAAACTCGAGATCGCAACCTCATGCAAAGTCCTACCGCAAACCGCATTGGTCGTCGCGCGACATTGAATCTCTGATTAGCATCGATAGCTTACTCCGACGGTTTCAATTAAGAATACAATTTCGGCGGACCCACGGTTGCATTCGAGCTTAGTCTGAATTAAATATATGTGAATTTTTTGCTAGGACGAAAGGCCGCTGAACACACGGACATCCCTCGCCCATCACATTTCATTTTAAATTTCTAGTACCTGATATAAACTCCTCTTTGATTTTTTTTTAGATTTTACTCGAAACACTTATGCCCGTGCGCACACGCACACGCACATTCACTCACACGTACCGATCACCC
>JASTWL010001737.1:0-24262 GCA_035220575.1 Temnothorax rugatulus | reverse complement strand
ACAAGGAGAGCAATACTTTTCACGCTTTAGACATACTATTAATGATTTTAATTGTATAATTGAACTATTTTACTTTATGTAAAGTATGTCTAAGGTGAATACAATAATAATTATATACGAATTTCCATATTTCAGAATAAAATTATTAAAAGTCTTTTAATGTGTATTTCATACCGTTTCATAATTATATAATAAAAGGAGTATCGCTCTCATTATACAATCATTATTAGAATAAAGAAATAAGAGTCAGATGAATCACAGTATGACTCATGCGAGTGTAATCTAGTCCGCGTATAGAATGTAACCATATATGGGCATGTCGAGGTAAAGCAAACCGCATGACCATATAAGGAGAGAAAGTTAGAACGTAGTTTGATGACTCATCATAGTGCGAGTCTAGTCCTAGCCTAGCTAACGAACCCCATTACCATATAAGGCAAAGAATTCAGAGACATCGCCCTATGACTCATTGCGATTTACCCCCACTACTATTTCCAGAAATGTATAAAAGCGTAAAATTTTCACCTCTCACCGGAGAGTGTGGAACTGGTCAAGAAAGCAAACACATATCTCACTTGTTCCACCCTTTTCCACAAAACCACTTGTATCAAAGTTCTGAAATAAAAACCATACTCTGAAGAAAAGAGTTAAACGCATCATTGAATACTTACCTGATATCTTGATCAACTCCGAGGAGCCACAGCCCACATTGCCGAGAAGTCAGCTAATTATCCTGGGATTTCACTCCCTTAACCAGCGAAAGAAGGACCCATCAACAGACGTTCCGTCGGATCGAGCGAACGCATCACCCGGACGTCACAGAGGGGGTTCCAGTTCCCCGAGGCGAGCAAGGATGTCGTCTCGCCGAGGGGAAGCCGGAAGGCTCCCCCTTCCTCCTCCATTGCACGCCGGTGCTCCGGCAGGAGGGGAAGCTCCCTTCTTCATCTCGGCCCCGTACGTGGTGCGGGATCGGGTGGAGGAGAAGCCCACACAGGTGGCTTGCACGCCAGGGGTGTGACCCCACGGTGCTGCCAGTGTGGAGGGTCGCCCCGGGCCGCTCGGACATTTTCCGAGGTCGGGGCCGGCGGGTCTGGCCGCCGGGTGGAAAGACCGGCGGCGCGTACGGTAACTTCGGTGGTCAGGGATCACATTCCTCCCGAACCCGGCCATCGGAGTAGGAAGTCAGCCCAGGTGCGGAGGTCACCTCGGCCTGGGTTGAGGATTGTACGCTGGTCGCCACGGCGGGCAGAACCTTGGGTGGGGTGCGACACCCTCGGTACCTGTCTGTCCGTGGGGCCCCCCGCGTGGCGGCGCCCGGCGCGGTGCCCGCAGGGTAGGAGCTGCGGGACCCCCGAAAACCCACGGTGCGATTGGGCCTTGATGCCCTTCGCCCGTGAACGCGTAAGGGGCTGGAGCCTCAGTCACCCCACTGCTGGTGGGGGGCTGGGGCATAGGAGCAACCCGAGCCGCGGCGGGCGTTGGGGTTTAAAACCAAAATGTCATTTAACTTTCAAAAGACGAGCTCAGGAAGTGGGGAGGAGAAGGGAGGCGACGAAGACCGCGCGACTAACAGGTCCGGGATCTCCGGCACCTCCAGAGCGAAGAAAGATCTTCTTCGAATCAAGGAGGAGAGGAACCGCGAAACTAAGCGCAAAGAAGCGCAACTGCGCTCCAAGGGTTCCCGGGAGTCGAGATTCTCCCAAAAAAGGAGGGGACCCAATGTCTCGTCGGGCTCAAGCGATCGCTCGAGGACAAAGACGAGGAGGGGAAGCAGGTCTCGCTCGGAAGTGGAGGACAGATTGCGGACTTCCGGGTCGGACGATGTAGAAATCGTGGACGTGCAAGCCCGCGAGGAAGTCAGGCCTGAAAAGTTAACAAGGAAGGAGGTCGATCAGGCGAGGGAAATTCTCGGATCGGCGAAATCGTCGGTGACGCAATTGGTGGGCAAGGACAACTGTCCCATCACAAGCAGCGTCCGGTCGGAGGGCGGCCAAGGACGACCGGCGAAGTATGGGGACTATTACCTCAGGGGCCAGCCAACGAGCCGGGCATGGAAACCCGCCTGGCCACGCTGATGGTCTAAATCATCAGCGAGAAGACCAGGGAGACGGAGGACAGACTCTTAGCCAAAATGGCCGAGTTGAACTTAAAAGATCGAAAGGAAGGAGGGAAGAACGAGGGAGAATCTACTTCCTCAGTCAAGAAGGAAAAAGGTAAGGCGGCGAAAACCGCTGCGCAAGCGCAAGCGGCAAAGCCCGTTCCCACGACGACCGGAGTTAAACTGTGGTCGCAGGTACTTGGGCAGAAAGCCAACTCTAACTCCGTTCCCACGAGGACCGCGTCGAAAACGAGGTCCCAGGTACGGGGAGAAGGAATCACACCGAACACCGCCGGGAACACGACCGAGGCGAAATGGACCCAGGTGGTGGAGAAGAGGAAGAAAGGCGGAGAAAAAGCTGGAGAGACTGGAACGAAGACCCAGCCTCGTTCTCAGGCTGGAACGACCGCAAGTTCTAGCAAGAACAACGCCGCGAAGCCCAAGAATGGACGGAAGCAGAAGGTACAGAGCTCGTCGTCCCCTCAACAAATGAAAGGGGAGGGGACAAAAAGAAAAGGAGGGTGCCGCGCACAGCGGCGGTGACGCTGACTTGCCCCGAGGGGCAGTATGCAAAGTGCATGAGAATAGTCAGACGGAGCATAGAGCTGGAGAGTTTAGGGTTTTTGAAGGCCCCGAGCGTAAGAAGAACCGCGACGGGAGCGATCAGCCTAGAGATCAGTGGACAGGGCAATGCCGAGAAGGCTGACGCTCTCGCGAATAAGATGGCAAAAGCCCTGGAAGGTAAGGAGGGAGTCGGGGTTGGCCAACCGACAATAATGGCCGGCATCAGGCTAAGTGGATTCGAGGAATCCGTGACGGAAGCCGAAATAAGGGAAACACTGGCTAGCAAGGGTAAAGCTAGCCCTTTTAGCGTCTCGGTAGGACCGATCAGAAAGATGGCCAATAGGCTTTGCACAGCGGTGGCAAAGTGCCCGTTGGCAGTGGCAAATCTCCTGACAAGGGAGAGCAAAGTGACACTGGGGTGGTCGCCAGCGATGATCATCATGCTGGATAAAAGAACACTCCAGTGCTTTAAGTGCCTGGAGATGGGGCACACCCGGGTGACATGCCGCAACGAGGCGGATCAAACCGGGGCGTGCTACCGCTGCGGGGACAAGGGCCACCCGGCCCGCGATTGTCAGGCCCCGGTTAGGTGCACGGTGTGTGAAAGCAGGGGACTCCCCCACGAGCACCGAATAGGGGGGCCATCGTGCACGGGGTGCAGGAAGGGCAAGGGAAGGAAGACAGCGGGAAGACACGCTGACAAAACCCCCACAGCGGCAACGGACGGAAAGAAGTCCAAGCCGAAGAAAATGAGTGAAGGTATCAGGCTTCAAGGTCACTCAGGGGGGAAGGCTTGTAGCCGGGGTCGTATCGGGAGCCGGGAAAGAACAGAGACCCCAAACAAAGAAAGGAGAAAAGGCGAAGTCCCAGGAATCCGGACCAGAGGAGAAAATAAGGACAGAAGCCCACCCCTGCGAAGTAACGAACAGCGGGAAAGAGGAGACCTCCTCAATGGAGACGGAGGTGCTGAGGGAGACAAGGGACAACCTCCCGGAGGAAAACAAGGAGGGTAGAGTGGAGAACTCCGTAGGGTAATTGTAATGGCCCTACGGATCCTCCAAACGAACCTAAACCACGCCCGCGCAGCTCAGGACTTATTCTGCCAGGTCTTGGCGGAGAGCGGGTGTGGTTTGGGGATCGCGGCGGAGTCCCATAGCGTCCCAAATCACCCCTGCTGGACGGGGGACAATAGGGGCTCCGTTGTGATCACGTGGAGGACACTGTCTACGTCCCCTCCATGCGTCCGTAAAGGAGCAGGAGAGGGATACATAATAGTAGAGTGGGGGCCCATCTCCGTGGTGGCGATATATGCCCCTCCCATTTGGTCCCGTGCCGTATACGAGCGGTTCCTGCTAGAGCTGGAGGACTGTGTCCGTGCTTGCTCGTCCGGCTGGGTCATGGTCGCGGGGGACTTCAATGCGAAGTCAACGCTTTGGGGTTCCCCGCGAACCGATTGGAGGGGCCGCGTTAAGGAGGAGTGGGCGACGCCCCTCAGGAGTCAGGGGCGGACTCCGGGGGCCCATTTGAGGGCTTCCCGGGCCACCCCTGATACGGGTTTTGCGAACCCGAGGTACCCGAGCACAGCAGCACCGTAATCTTCGTCAGTCTTCGGACTGGCGGAGACCGGGGAGTCCCAAGGGACTCGCGAGGTAGGCGGCCTCTATAAAAAGTCCGCCTGGCTTGGACGGAGCCGTGAGGGGGAGCTTGCTCTCCCAACCGTCCCCCCAGGGGTCGGGGGCGGCCTTAGGGGGTCCTTCGGGGCCCCCGACGGGCGTCCCCGACACGGGCGTGGCAAGCCCGGGGCACCCGAGCTCGGGCAGGCTGGGCTCGTGAGGCCAGGAAGCCAACCAGCCTAGGAGACGGAAACTCCGAAATAAAACCACTCTTTGAAAAGTATGATGGACAAAGATATAAGAAAGGATTTACCACCCCAGAGTGATCGGACACTCAGGGGTCGGCGTGGGGGGGGGGGGGGGGTATCGTCCCAGCCTCCCCCATGTCGTCATCGGACGATGGGCTACCCGACAGGTTTGGAGCGAGTCTGTCGGGCGAAGCGGCGATCGCTGCCGCAAAGTGGAGAGAAAAGGAGATGAGAGAATGGGCGCAGTGGATTGACGACAGGAGGTCAAGCCGGCTGCCAAGAATAGCGCTCGGGCTCATAAGTGAGTTGGGTCCGGGGGTCGGGGTGCCGGAGGTGATGGTGGTGGTGGAGAAGTTACTTCACGTGATAGGTAGTCTTCACCGGAGAGTGAAATATTGGAAGGAGGCGAGAAATTCCCCCATGGATGTGGAGGAGTCGGAGAAGGAGGGAAAAGGTGAAGTTGCCACACAGATGGCACCAGTAAGTGGGGAAAGGCGCACCATCGCCACACAAACAAGGGTGCAAACGAAGAATAGGGGACAGAATGCCCCTGGCCGGGGGGCATTTGGAGATCGGGGACTCGATTGGGAAGAGGAATCTCGCATCGAGGTTTTCGATCGTAGGGTGGAGGCCCTGACGAGGGAAGTTCGCTCCCTAGTCAGGGGAATGCGCGGTGTCCCTCCCTCTGGCAGAGCCGGAGGGGGGGGCGCCTCACAAGAAAGGAGGACCCCCGCTGTTCCTTCTCCTTCTGCGAATAGGTGGAGGGGGGGGGAAGCGGTGGGGGTGGTGGCCGGCGGCGGCGCGGCGCCTCCTGTTCCCCCGCCCGTGAGAGGAGATTCCCGCGGCGGTGGGACTGGGGGGGCGGGGCGAGCGCGGCCGTCCATGAGGAGGAATAGGAGGGCCAAGGCGGCGATGCCGGCTCCCCCGAAAACGGCGGCGGTGACGGTCGCCGTCCCGGGGGGGTCGCCGGTGACGTACGCCGAGGTCCTTAGACCTGGGAATAGGGCGGATCAACTGCAGACGGGCCGTCACCGGGGGTCTCGTGATAGAGGTCCCCGGAGATGGCCGAGGCGAGAAGGCGGACCTCCTAGCGCGGCAGGTTAGTTCCGTGCTGGAGGGTTCCGGGGTGCGGGTCTCCAGGCCTGCCAAGTGCGTCGGGTTGCGCTTGGTGGGCCTGGATGACTCCGTCACCCCAGCGGAGGTTAAGGCCGCCATTGCCGCGGATGGTGGGTGTAGAGAGGGCGACGTGACGATCGGAGAGATCGTCCGTCGCCCTCGAGGAATGGGGGAGACATGGGCGCGGTGCCCAGTAGGCACGGCGAACACGCTCCTAAGGACAGGGTTGAAGGTGGGGTGGAGCAGCCTGAAGGTAGGACTGCTCCGAGCCCGCCCCCTTAGGTGTTTCAGGTGTCTCGACGTGGGTCACGTCGGGGCCCTGTGCACCTCCCCGGTGGACCGCAGCGGTCTCTGCTACCGCTGTGGTGTCAGCGGCCACCGGGCCAGAGGGTGTCCTGCGGCGGCCCCGAGATGTCCGCTTTGCGCGGACTCGGGGTTGCCGGCTGGGCACCTGATGGAGGGGGGGGGTGGGCTGCGCTCACCAGGGGGGAGAGGGGGACGAGGGCCGCCGGGGACGGCGGTTCCTCCTCCTCCTCCGCCCTCCGGACAGGCTTCGGCTTGTCCGGAGGTTGAGATGGGCGAAGGGGGATCGACCTCTAGGGGTCACCCCTCCTCGTCCATCACTAGATGAGGGTAAGCCGGCGGTCCGGGGGGGCTCGGGGGGATTCCCTAAGGGGTTTCCTCCACTTGTGCCCCCTCGGGTCGCCGGGAGGGTTCGGGCTGGGAACCACGGTTCGCAGCCCGGGCCCTCAAGGGAGGTGGGCCGCGGGGGGGGGATAGGCCTGAGGGCCTTCCTCCCCTCGCGGCACACGGGGGGCCGGGGCTCAAGGGCCGATACTTGAGCCCCGACCCTGTCCCCGAAAAGGGGGCGCGGCGGCGGGGATTGTGGTACCCGTCGCCGCTTAGGGTGCCGCCAATAGGCGGAGGCTCGGGGGGGCTCGGGGGAGGTCGGGGTCTTTGCCCGCTCCTTCGGGTTCCGCCGGGCGGGATAGGGAGCCCCCCCTCTCGGGGGGCTAAGTGAGGCTCAGCCCGGACGCATACACTAGTTCCCGGGCGGCCTTCGAGACACAGGGGTAGGCCACACGTCAGGTTTTTAGTCGGTAAGAGTCCGACATAACCGCCCGCCCCACGGCCGGGGCGGGGGTACCCATGAGAGTTTTCTGACGTTAAAAAAAAAAAAAAAAAAAAGAGTGGGCGACGGGCCTCGGTCTGAGCTTGATTAATTCAGGCCGGGAAAGTACATGCGTGCGGCGGCAGGGGTCATCGGTGGTTGACCTTACTTGGGCCACTCCCCCTGTCGCCCGCGAAATACGCGATTGGAGGGTGGTCACGGACCAAGAAACTCTATCAGATCATCTGTACTTGGAGATGACGGTCCGGGCCACCCCACCAGAGGTACTCGCCCGCCGCCGTGACGCCAACAGGCAGAGACGGAGGTGGGCCCTCAAGAAGATGGACGGAGACTGCTTCGAGGCAGCGGTCTCCGCACTTACATGGTGTAAGAAGGGTGAAGACGAAATAGGGGGGGGGGGAGTTGACAAAGAGGTCGGGGATTTGGTCAAAACCATGTCGCAGGCTTGTGACGTGGCGATGCCCCGACTTCGTCCCCTCCCCTCACGAAAATGCGTCTACTGGTGGACGGAAGAGCTGGCGGATTTAAGACGCTCTTCCGTCCGAGCCAAGAGGACATGGCTCAGAGCCCGCGCAGGGAGGCGGAAGAGGCAGGAGAGGCCTGGCGAGCCGCCCGCGAGGTCCTCCCCCGCGCCATACGCGCGGCCAAGGAACGCTCCTTTTTTTTTTTTTTTTTTTTTTTTTTTTACGCAGGGGAAATCTTCCACCACCGGGGCCACCACGGAGCGGCGGGGGCAACCCGTCACGGCGTCCAATCATGGAATGACCAGTCACGGGCGCCGATCGGGGATTTACGCCCCGCCGCATCCGAGGGATGCCCCGGTGACCCCCCTTTCGGGGGGAAGACCCCCCACCCCCGGGGTGGGGCGGGGGAGTGCCGGATTCCGCGGGCGCGCGCATCCCGATTACGGGGGAAGCGGCGAGGGAGCCAAAGTTCCCACCCGCACGCCCCCTAGGAACGCGCGGCCACGCGGCCTACCGGCTAAAACCCCTGCGAGTGACCCTACCTTGCGCTGTGTTGAGGGAACTTTGGGAAACGTAGTGATCACATCCGCGAGCTCCCCCACGCGCTCACCGCAGTGAGAAACTCTGATTTGTGGCGGATGAGTGCCACTACCCTCATCCGCCACCCCTCCTTCCGGGGTTGCCGCTGCTTGGGGGCAGCGGCAGCGGACGAGCGATTTGTTCCGATCACTCGCCCACCCCCCGGGCGAGGAGGGGAGGAGCGGTCGTCTCTTGGAGACGGTCTCCTCCCCCCCTCGCACCCTCATAAAGGGCAGGCGAGCGCCCAGCCCCGCGACTGAGGATCCGTCGGAATCCCGCCGCGGAGCCCGGCCCCCTGCCTTCGCGGGACGGAGGGAGCGCTAGTGGCGGAGACCCCTTGGGGAATCCGCCCGGGCCCCCTCCGACCCGCATCCTCCGCCGACCTACTCGGCACAAACGGCGGCGGAAGGGGAGACCTCCTCCTCCATAAAGGTGCCGGAGATCCCCCCTCCCGGCGCCCCCCCTCTAAGACGCTGCTGTGACACGCCACCCCCCCCCCCCCCGGCCGGATCAGCGCGCCCCGCGACCGCGGGGGAACGAACCGACCCGTGTGGTCGGGGGGTGTGGCGCCCGGGCGCACTGTGCAGCCCGGTTGTTCTCTCCTCCTCCCCCTGTGGTAGGGGGGAGAAAAGGAGACTGGAACTCTGCACCAGTCTCCTACTCGCTGTCAGAGTGAAGGAGGGGCGGCCTCTCCCCTCCTCACCCTCTCGTCCGCCTCCTTTACGCCGCATGACTGTGCTGCAGAAAGAGGCGAACGCCCTCCAATTTCGCGACCCCTCCTCGCCCGGCCTGACCATTGCGGCCACCACTGCCGGGAGGGAGAGGTCTTCTCCTATTTGGGCCCGGAGGGCACGGCGCTCTTCTGCCCACGCCGGACAGCTCTCCAGCGTGTGCTGCGCCGTGTCCGCCCCCTCCGGGCAATGCCAACAGCGCGTGGTGCGCTCCTTCCCGATACCGTGCAGGTATTTGCCGAAGCAACCGTGCCCCGACAACACCTGCACGGCGTGGAAGGTGAGAGGCCTCTGCCTCACGCCCTCCACCCACTCCTCTAGGACTGGCCCGACAGCCGTGGCGACCCTCCTTCCATACCGATTACGTGGATCCGTCACCCACTCCTTCCACCTGTCCATGAGGGTCGCCCTCGCCTCTGCTCGTAGCGCCCCCCTGATTCGCGGGGTTATCTGCCCCAACCTGTCGCGTGTCTCGCGAATGCGGTCGTATGTCTTGGCATACGACCTCGCGAGCAGGTGTGCTGGGAAAATCCCCGCGAGGAGGGTCGCCCCCACGTGGGCGACGGTCCTGTACGCCCTTGCGGCCTTGAGGGCGATCACGCGCTGCGAGGCCTCCAGCTTGGCTTTCAGCGCGCGTAAGCCCCCGGCCTTGGCCCACCAGACGGGCGCGGCGTACATCAGTACGGAATGGACCGCCGCCGTGTAGAGGCGACGCACCCGGCCGCCGGCTCCCCCGAGGTTCGGCAGCAGCCTCGAGAGGCTATTCGCCACCATGCTGGCCCTCGGGGTCACCCGGCCGATGTGCGCGCCAAAGTTCCTCCCGGTGTCGAGCCACATCCCCAGATATTTCATCTCCGGAGTGGTCGGGATCTTGATTCCTCCTATGCGAAGGCTGAGTCCCTCCGGCGGTGGTCCCCGCTTGCGTTTGCGTTTGTCGTAGAAGACGGTCGCTTGCGTCTTCTGCGGGGCCACCTTGAGACCCAGTCCTTCGATGGAGCGCACCACGCTCGCTGCCGCCACGTTAGCCAGCCTAAACAGCTCCCGCCACTCCTCCCCGCTGACCCCCAGGAACACGTCGTCCGCGTACCCGGAAAGCCAGCAACCCATGGGGAGGGGTGTCCCGAGGATCCGGTCGTAAGCGATTATCCAAAGCAGGGGTCCTAAAACCGACCCCTGCGGAACACCGCACTCCATCAGCCGGATCCTCAGGACTCCGTCCCGGTCCGTGTAGGACAGTCCCCTGTCCACGAAGTAGTCTCGGACGACCATTATCAGGTACCAGGGGACCCCGGACTCCAGTAGGGCCCCCATGATCACAGGCCAGGGAAGGGAGTTGAAAGCGTTTCGAACATCGAAACTGACGCCCATGACAACCCCCCCCCCCCCCCCCGGCTATCTCGGCCTCCGTCCGGGAGAGGACGCGTTTTATCGCGTCCACCGTCGATCTCCCGGCACGGAAGCCGAATTGGTCATCCGAGAGCCCTCCTTTGCCCCTCTGGGACAGATGCCGGACGAGGCGTTCCGCGATGATTCGCTCCAGGATTTTGCCCGCCTCGTCCAGCAGACACACGGGCCGGTACGAGGAAGGCAAGTCCGGTGGCTTGCCCTCCTTCGGCAGGAGCACCAGGCTGGCCTCCTTCCATTTCTTAGGGAACCGGCCGGCGCGCAGGCATGCGGTGAAGATCCTGCGCATTCAGCCGGCCATCTCCCCTGCGGCCAGGGGCCACGCTCGCCCAGGGATCCCGTCGGGGCCAGGGGCTTTGCCCCTCTTGACCCGACGGAGAGCCCTCGACAGCTCCTCCTGCTCGACCCCCCATTCCTCTCGCCATTCCGGCACCAGTGCCGGAATGCCTATCTCCCCCCGTTACAGCGGGGGAAGAGAGTGTCGACGATCTCGTCGACGAAAGGTGGGGTCGAGTGTCTCAGTGAGTGGGGGCGCCCAGGGCTTCAGCTTGTTCTGCACAAGCTTGTACGGGCGCCCCCACGGATCCTCGTCCACACTGTCGAGGAGCTCCTCCCAAGCGAACCCCTTGGCCGCGCGTATGGCTCGGGAGAGGTCCTGGCGGGCGGCACGCCAGGCCTCCCCGGCCTCCTCCACGGTCGGGCCGCGTCTACCCGCGCGGGCCCTCGACCAGGTCCTCTTTGCTCGGACCGAGGAGCGCCTGAGTTCGGCTCTACCAATCTCCTCGGTCTACCAATATGCGTGTTTTCGGGGGGGAGGGGGCGAAGTCGAGGCATGGCCACGTCGCACGCCGTGACCATGGTTTTCACCAAGTCCTCGACCCCGCTCTCTATTTTCCCCTCCCCGATTTCGCCTCCCTCCTCTCTATTCCAATGTAGGACCAGGATCGCCGCGTGGAAGCGATCCCGGTCCATCTTCTTGATGGCCCATCTCCGTCTCAACTTCCCTGCCTCGCAGCGACGGGTGAGCACCTCCGGAGGGATGACACGGACCGACATCTCGATGTAAAGGTGATCCGAGAGTGTCTCCTGGCCCGTGACCACCCTCCAGTTGCGTATGTCGCGGGCGACAGGGGGGGTGGCCCAGGTAAGGTCCACCACCGATGATCCTCGCCGCCGCACGCAGGTGCTCACTCGGCCCGAGTTAACCAGGCTCAGGCCGAGTCCCGCCGCCCAGGCCTCGGTGACGGGGTGCCCCTCCAGTTCGCCGGCGGGGGACACCACAACGTTGACCTCGCGTTGAAGTCCCCCGCAACGATCACCCGCCCCGACGAGCAGCCGCGAACGCAGTCCTCTAAATCGGACAGCAACTGCTCGTACTGTGGGCGGGTCCAACTCGGAGGGGCGTACACCGCCACCACGGAGATGGGCCCACAGTCGACGGCGACGAATCCCTCCCCGGCACTTCTAAGAGTGCACGGGGGGGTTGTCATGGTCGCCCTCCATGTGATCGCGACGGAACCCCGGCGGTCCCCCACCCAACATGGGTGATTCCTGGGGACCCTCTAGGGCTCCGCCGCGATCCCCAGACCACATCCGCGCTCTGCCAGGGCCTGACAGAACAGGTCCTGGGCCGCGCGGGCGTGGTTCAAATTGGACTGGAGGATCCGCAGGGCCATTTACATGTAGCCCGGCTGTGGACCCTCCAGTCCTGCTGCCTCGTCGTCTTGCGGAGCGCTTGTCTCCGCTCCCTCTCTGCTCAATTGCGGGGTGGTTATCCCCTTGTCCTCCTCTTTGCGCGCATCTGTCAGCATGCTCTCTCCTTCACCCTCTACTGTCGCGGACGAGCCCGGTGTGGGGATATCCATCTCCACGTCCATGGTCGTAGCCGCGGGTTTCGGGGGAGCCTTTTTATTCCCCCTTTTCCTCCTAGGGGGCCTCTGCTCTTTCGGGGGCTCAGTGTTGACCCTCGCGATGCAGCGGCCGTTCTCCCTTTGGATCACCCTAAATCCGTCTACCTATAGATCGCTCGTCACCCTGGGCTTGGGGCGTTTGCCCTTTGCCCTTGTTGATTCTGCGGTCTGGCTCGTCGTCTTCTCCTTCTCGACGACGGGCCTCTTCCTGAGCCTTTGCCGGCTGCTCTTGCAGGCAGGCCCCCCGATCCTGTGATCGCAGGGGAGGCCTTTGTTACTGCAAACAGGGCAGTTTACCGGTTCCCGGCATTCTCTGACCGAGTGTTCGGTTCCCCCACATCTGTAGCACGTGCCCGTGCGATCCGCCTCATTAGGACAGGTCGCACGGGTGTGTCCGAGCTCCAGACACTTGTAGCACTGGAGTGGCCGTTTGTCTAGCAAGATCACTCTCGCCTTGGACCATCCCAGTACCACACTGCCCTCCTTGTGGAGGGTGAGCGCCACGGCCAGCGGACAATTGACCACTGTCGTGCGCCCTCCGACTGATTCTCGGAAGGGGCCCACCTTGATCGCTGTGAGCCCCACCCCTCCTTTCTTTGCCAGCGCTTCCTGGATCTCCATTTCCGTTACCGAGGGCTCCAGCTTGCTTAGCCTGAGGTCGGCCGCCATCATAGGGCGACCAACCCTCACCCCCTTTTTTCCGACGAGGGCCTCGGCCATCTTACTGGCCAGGGCGTCTGCCTTCTCCGCGCTGCCCTGACCAGAGATCTCAAGGCTCAAGGCCCCCGTCGCTGTCCTTCTTATATCTTGGTTATCCCCAAGCTGCCCAAATCCACGCACCTCCTCACCGTGCCCATATTCTCGGCGTACTCGCCGTCCGGGCAGGTGAGGGTCACTGCGGCGGTGCGTGGAACCCTCCTCTTGGCCTTCTTGTCCTGTTGCGTTTGGGGTGGCTGGTTTCCCTTACCTCCTTGCTGCTTACCTCCTTGGTCCAGTCTCGCCGGAGTTGTGCCTTTGGCCGGTTTGGCCTTAGGCTGTTCCGGCTGCTGGACTCGAGCCTGGCTCCTCTTCCTCCTCTTCCCGCCACCAACCACTGTCCACTCCATCTCCTCGTTGGGTTTGGTGGCGGTTGCTCGTGTTCCTTCCCTCTCCTGTCCCCGGCCAAGGAACGCTCCTGGAAGGAGCTTCTCGACAGCGTGGAGGAGGACCCGTGGGGGCGCCCATACAAATTGGTTCAGGACAAACTGAGACCTTGGGCGCCCCCACTCACGGAAACACTGGACCCCCCATTCGTCGGCGAGATCGTCGACAAACTCTTCCCCAGAGACAACGGGGGAGAGGTTGTGACCGAACTTACGATCTGTGATTGAATAATTACTCACTTTGCGTGAATTAATCGGTCGCCACTGTATTTAACGTAAGAAATACAGAACGTTATCTGCCAACGCGCTTCCTGAGAGACGTGGCTTCCTTCCTTCCTGTCTGGGATTCTCGTTTGCTGCTCGGCTTCGTGCGTATTTTACGGCAAAGTCAATTACGCGATGTCACGCACTCGCTCTGGCTTCGCGATACGACGTAATGGAATTCAGGAAAGGATTTGTTAAAGAAATTTAGATTTGTATTGATTTAACAATAACAAATAAAATATTTATTGTACAGTTGTACAAAATCCCGAAAAGACAAAAAATTTGTGTCTTGAACTAATAACGGCGTTACCCGGGTTAATCCCGATCGTTCGGATGTACGGAACGTAATTACAACCGCAAAGTTAAGATTGGTATAATCGCTCGCGACTATCTTTCCTAATGCGACTTCAAGAAAATATTTTAAGTCCGCGATGATGACCGTCAAAAATATTCTAAGTCCCAAAACGGTATCTCTCGATATACGCTCGCACAGAATGGCCGCACTCTCCAACTGAAGATCGGGAAAATACCTCGCTCGGTCTGCGGTGCTCGTATATATACCCGCTTCGGATGTTCATCCCCACTCGCTGAGAACGACCAATGAGAAGATAGTCGCAATGCGGCAGGATCTTCGCAGCCAATGATCACGCGATCATGCTTTCTCTCTTTTACATGTAGCTGTCTCTGTTTCTCTTTCTTAACGGAAACTTTCTCCTCTAATAAGTCTGAACAGGAAATTTCCTGTTTCTTTCAACGGCTAAAATATGTAATTTAATGTTAATAATATATGCAGCTACATGCAATGAATGGAATTATTCTTCCTTACAGGAATATAATATGCAAATAAAGAATATAAAACTCTGAACCCTGTAAATCCCTTAATATTAATATTAATGCATACACGTAATTAACACGTAATAAATCAGTTTTGACGCTTAACAATAATTCGCGGTTTCCCTACTCATTACATTTGTTATTCTAATATCACGCATTAATTTGTACTTTACTCTTAATTCACTTATTATAATTTTACTAATCAATTTTCCTTTTCAGGTATACATCGCAGTCTCCCGGACATCACAGGATTCAACGGTATGAGGTAAGTATGAGGTAAGTATAATACTCAATTTAATAAAAATAACGTAATCTAATAAACGAAACTTCCCTTTTTCAGGTTTTAGGTATCCCGCTGGATAAAATGCTTCATTCGCATTAAAAACAGTACCAGTAATCATCTTCAGATGTTTAACCCTTAAATGACACACCTTTCCAGAATCTCATAAATGACATAAGGGGTCTAAATGACCCCAGCATGAAAAATGTCTCGTAACTAATTAATTTTTTGATCTTTAGTTATGCCAATTTTTTTCAATGTTGTTCAAGGTCTAGACAAGAGAATAAAATGATGATATTGTTAAAATTTCAATTTCAACATAGTATAAAAATTTAAGATCGCCAAGAGTTAAAATCGTGGCTCCAAAATCAAAAAAATTAAAAATAATAAATAAATAAATATGAGCTCCATTTTTGGCGGGAACATTTGAAAATATTTTATTCTAAAGGGTCTGGGGTCCGCTGGACCCCAGGTGGCATTTAAGGGTTAAACAATTAATCAATCATAAAAATCAATTTTCTACAATCTTTTATAAAATTCTTCAAAATCTTAAATGACACTTATTTTTCGTCTGAATGGTGTTTAGTAGTCTTGTTTAACTTTAAATAAACTTAATCTGACGTAATATTCGTGAAAATGGCAAAATTAGAAAAATCGATAAAAATCGATAAATCTTTGAAACTTTAAGAAAACCTATGCATGCAGGGTGTCGATTGACTCGTAGCAACCCTCTGAGTATGAATTTAGCAATAAAAACTCGAATTGAATTGTTTAAACAAATTTTGTCATTTTCATAAATAATTTGAATTTTGCAATAAAAATCACATATCTGGGTTCTATTAAGCCCATTGAATTAATATCTAATGAAAAAACTCGCAAAATATCATCATCTAACAAAATTGTCAAAATTAGTGAAAACTTGAAATAAATGGAAAAATCACATAAAAATGGTATATCTGGGTTTGTCTGATCCCAGAGAACCAATATCTGCAATAATATTATGAAAATTATCGTTATTTAACAAAATTGTAAAAGTAGGTCAAATCTTTAAATAAACGGAAAATTCAAATAAAAATTATATTTCTGAGCTCCTCCAATAAACTTAAATCCACAAGAAAACTCAATAATTATCGTTAATAAACAAATTGACCTAAATTTGCAAAATTCGCCAATCTTGCAAAATATTCGGATTTTTTGGCATGAATTACTTCTTCTAATCACACTAACGTCAGTCAATACCATAAACTTTGAAAATATCGGTTTTTTCAAAGTTTGACCATAAATGGTCATTTTCGCGAATAATTGGAAAAATGAAATAAAAATCATATACACTCGCTCTGTAAGTCCCTACGAACCTGTCTGTACACTTAGAACTATAAAAATATCAATATTTAACAATTTAGACCAAAATTGTTAAAAATCGTAAATATCGCAAAAATTGGATCAGAAATCATGTAGCACGATTACTTAACCCTAAAAGAGATGATCGACACTCAAAAAACCGTAAAAAATTCATTATTTATTAAGTTCACCAAAATTGTTAAAAAGTTGCAAAATTGCAAATTTCGACTAAAAAATCATATGAGTGTCATCCCTATGACTAAACTAACGGATAGAATCCACTCGCACGTGAATCGCCCGTGAAATGCCAAAGTAGGCCTATTTTTATAAAAATGCAGAAAAACGCTTAACTCGTAAAACTAATCATATGGGTGCCTTCTCTGGGCATCACAGAACTCAATTATAATAAAAAATCTCAACATTTATACGTATTTAACAAAATTAACGAATTTGTTAATTAACGGTCGGATCGTTGCAAATCGAGTATTTTCCACTTCAGTGGATCACAACTAACTCATCTAAGCTATAAAAACTTTAAAATTTACCTTATTTAAAGAATTCACATTTCTACCTCGAATTTTGATCCAATCGTTATTTCGACACAAACGAATTATATTTAAGCTCTACACGTCCCTCTGAACTCAAATATACCATTTTAATATAAAAAATACCAAGATTTCTAAATCTCGACATTTTAACCCTTTATGTACCGGAATGGTAAAGTAAACAAAAATCGGTATACCGGTACTTTAAAGAAATAAAATTTGTTTATAATACGCATTTAAATGCTTTTTTGGAATAATAATAATATGTACGTTTGTAAACGAATTACCCGTTTGGAAGGGTATCTATTGATATGAAAAACACACTCTAATATTAATTTGAACAAACATATCCCGTTTGGAAGGGAAATAGATATAAAAATATTTAAGCCATTTATTATGGAAACGCATTACTCGTTTGGAAGAGCTTATGTATGGCCGTTTGGAAGGTCTTTAAATACAACACGCTATGAATAAGTATATTAAATACGCCACACAATCCCACCTTTATTTCTGCGAAGGAGGATCTGCCTTGTCATCGACTTGCTGACTATCCGCCATCGGCTCGTCCTCGAATGGCAGCGTCTGGTCAAAGCTGCTGTTCTCGTCACTCCCCGTCTCCTCCGACTTTGTCTCGCTTGACACCTGGATCGGCGTGGAGCAACGCACCTGTTTAACTGATGCTTTTGTTTTTAATTCCCCCATCTCTGCCTGTGGCTGCGCCATCTCCTCTGACGACACTGGTGGTACAGACGTTGCAGATGAGACTGCATGTCCTCATGACATCGGTTTCAAGGTCCTATTCCCGACGGTTGTGGAACAGTAATGGAGAGAAGAATGGGGGGTCCGCGAGGAGGAGCTGTCGAGGGCTCTCCGCAGGGTCAGGAGGGGGAAAGCTCCTGGCCCTGATGGTATTCCGGGGAGAGCGTGGACCTTGGCCGCGGAGGGACTGGTCGGCAAAATGCGGAAGATATACACCGCGTGTCTGCGTGCCGGCCGGTTCCCCAAGAGATGAAAGGAGGCCGGCCTAGTGCTCCTGCCGAAGGCGGGCAAACCTGTGGGTTCGCCGTCCGCCTACCGGCCCGTGTGCCTGCTGGACGAGGCAGGGAAAATATTCGAAAGAATAATAGCAGAGCGCCTTGTCCAGCAACTGTCCCGAATGGGCAAGAAGGGACTCTCGGATGACCAATTCGGCTTCCGTGCCGGGCGATCGACCATCGACGCTATCAAACGCGTCCTGGCCCGGACGGGGGGAGAGTGTTATGGGCGTCTCGTTCGACGTAATGAACGTCTTCAATTTTCTCCCTTGGCCCTTATAGGGGGTCTCTCCCTATTTGATAATGGTCATCCGAGATTATTTTCGGGACAGGGGCTTGACTTACACGGACCGGGATGGAATCCTGAGGGTTAGGTTGTGACCGGACACGCGGTGTACAGTGTAAAGAATTCGTTAAATGTACTCACTGGTACGTAGTTACGGTCGCCACTTCGTTTTTATGTGCGATAACGAAGAACGCTTATCAGCTCGGCTTACTTCCGGTAGCTGTGATTGACTTCCTCTCCTTCTTCAGCTCGATGTACTTCCGCTGCTATCGTGCGTTTTTATCAATCACGAGATTTACGCGATCGCGCACAGACCTGACGAAACCGGATAGCACTCGCTGGGATATGGATTTTCAAGGAAAAATAACTTGCTATTGCTTTAATTTTAACAAATAACAAGAAATAAATATTTATTATTCACGGATTGCAGTGGATTATCGGATGCCACGCCCGATTGCATCACCTTCCGTGAGATACGATTATCGTATCGGCTTTTCTTCACAATTACTGTGTAATCCGGATTAATATTTATATTCGGATGTTGTCTGGCTTACAAGGAAGCCCGGATAACGTACGCGCCCGGATACTTCTGTCTCTCGTCGGATGCTTATCGATTCGCGGTTCGCGTTCTCGACGATGTTCGCACAACGGTGGTCAGCAGACAAAAGACCAAGATTTATGGCGGGATGCCATCCACCTCCCTGTTACGTTTGCGCTGCGCGCGGACCAGACATTGTTTCGCGCGCCATCCTCGCCTAGTAACTTTGACCGTCACGCCACCGTGGACGCTGCCCATTGACGCAGTTTGTTCGTAATGATCTAAAATCAATATTTCTATAATCCAATCATCTAGACATGCTTATCAGCATCAATGTTGCTCAAATTTATCGTTATTAATCCCTTTACTTTAATTTTGCCGAAACTACGTCAATAGTTGTTGAACATATCAACTTCGCAAATCGTTAAACCTATTCGCACGAAATCTCACGAAATCATTTTCTCTGCGCAAAATACATATTGATCTCGATCATTTTGCGCTTTACTTAATGTACGTAAGATAATAATCGCATATATATTCCTCCTCATCGTATGACGTCATCAACATAGAATTTCTTACCCTTCAACGCAATTTAACGTATTTTCTTATTATTCTTTCAGGAACGTTTCTATCGTCTTCAGGTAAGTATGAAATGTTTCTCAATTATATTTTTAATCTAATTTTCTTTTCTTTCAGGAAATTCAATTATCGTGGGATTTAGAGGAATATATATTGCCATCATTAAAGGTAAGTATAATTTTTATATTATTTAATCATGTAATCTTTGTATCTTGAGTACAACACGCATAATAAGAATTACCTTTCAGGAACAATGCCGTTTAAGCAAAATAAAATTCGTAAATAAAATTTCGTCTCTCGTTAATATCGCAATAATATGATAACTCACAAATGTAGTCATTTAATAATAACATTCTTTGGTAATCTACGTTCACCACTTACGCGTCATTCGCATCGTTATCATTAGCACTGTTACGTCCGCCTCAAACCCGTTTTCGATAAAATTAAAAACTTTAAAACATTAGGAACAAGTACCAAAATAAGCTAAGTACCCGACCGAACCGCGTCCCCAATCTGGCATACCGTAGTAGATAACCTCGGCCGGTTCTGGCTCAAGTAGGTAAACACGTAAAACCCCATGGAAATTAAGACTCCTAACTATAAGAACAGCCATAGCTAAGCTTAGGAACGCAGTACCTTGTACCTTACCCGAAACCCTTACCACCAGTCAGACTTACCGACAGACGAACTTACTACTTACGATCAACAAGATTTATCGATAGTCAAGTCACCTTATCCGAACCTTTACCATCAACAAGGCTTACCGACAACAAAACACCAATAACCTATCGACAGAAGTTACCATTGCGTTACCATTCGAGTAAGTTACCATTCGTCTTACCATTTATAAAACTTACCATAAGATTTACCGACAGAAAGTTTACCACTTACCACCAGCAAAAATTATCGACAGACAAACTTACCATTCACCACTTATCATCAAAACTTACCAACAGACAGGCTTACCGACACTCGACCTACCGAATCTGCCGATGTCCATTAGATAATAAGTCCAGTTGGTATGTAAATAGATATAAGGGCGTCATAGCGACGCCCCAAGAGGGTTATTTTAATATTACTTCGTAAGGATCCAATCTGCCGATAATAGAACTCACCATCCCCGTCCCAAAAGAAACCTACTCCCACTCTCAGACCATACAGGCCCCTTTAGACTTCGCATGACCATATAGGGAGAGAAATCTAAAACAAGCCCAATGACGTAACCCTTCCACCAACGCAACCCTTCCACTGACGCAACCCTTCCACTCGACCACCCCCGCCACCAAAAACAAAAGATATAAAAGAGCGGACATCCCAAGGGACTCTCTCAGTTGATCCTCGGACTTGGAAGCGACACTACCTCCAGCTCGGGGTAAGCCCTACACCTCTAAATCCAGAACCTTCCTACCGCCACGTGCGTCTCTACATCTTCTAAATCCAACTCTAAAACCTCCCAATTCCACATTCTCCTATTTCCACTACGAGTTCTAGAAGCATTGCCACGTATTTGTAACATTAGTTTACGAATAGCTCTGTTACATTAATCTACATTGTAGGTCTAGTGAACAATTCTGTAATACTATTTTGCTTAAATCAAATAATCTTGTAATACCGACTCGCCACTAACATCCGATTAAATAATCTCGTAGCATTTTCACCATCCAGTTGAATAAACATTAAACCACATTGCTAACATCCAGTTTAACCTCTCGTGGCGTCACCACGTGCTGTTGCATCACCACGGTTTCGGCGCGTGCTTTCGCTTCGTCATAGCGTCACCACGTGTCTCCGCCATTACGGCGTCACCACGTGCTGTTGCGTCACCACGGTTTCGGCGCGTGCTTTCGCTTCGTCATAGCGTCACCACGTGTCTCCGCCATTACGGCGTCACCACGTGCTGTTGCGTCACCACGGTTTCGGCGCGTGCTTTCGCTTCGTCATAGCGTCACCACGTGTCTTCGCCATTACGGCGTCCCCACGTGCTGTTGCATCACCTTGCATCACCTCATAGGACCACGTGGTCGTTGTATCATATAGTATTGTTACGTCCCGGCGGATCGCGGCCGCAGCGCGGAGCTCGGATCGTTCGCGGGGGACTAGATCGCTTTGTCGGGTCGTTGAACCAAGGGGTTCTACCCGGGGATACCCGCGATCAAGGTATTCGCGATGGGCCGGCCTTCTACCAAACCGTTTTTGCTATATTGATCCTCACGCGTCTATTAGAGTTATGCGGTTCTTCACGATGATCCAACAGGTAACGTTCGAAAGCTTCCTCTATAGGGGAACACACGCGGCACTCGTACGTGGGGCGATAGTCATCAATGATTTTGAAACACGCGGAACACTTATGTAAATCGGTGTTTGAACCGTATTGAATGAAATGCTTGAGCACCCCCTTAAATTCCTGCCGTGCCGATCGGTATTCTCCAAAACGGCAATCCTCGCAGATAACGGCACCGGTGGTCTTATTGCGGAAAAGGAACGAGTATACGCAAATTCCGGTCATGAGCCATGTTTTAAGTGGGGTAGGAGCAGGAATTACGCCTATCGGTCGGCGGGTAACCGGGAGTTTAGGACACATTCGCGATTGCGTCGGTCAAGATGTACGCTTTCTTAGTGGGCGTTGATTTGGGAAATAGAGACGATGGTTGGCTCAGGTTCGAGAAAGTGTCGCTCGCCGTTGTTCTCGATGGCGTTAGTAATATCGTGAATTATGTACCTACACGTGGAACAACCTAGCGGTCCCTGTAATTCGCCGATTACCACGTCGCACGAATCGCACTCCTCGACTTGATATTGAAATCCTATGTGCAAATAGTGTCTGAAGATAAGGTCGTATTCGGATCTTTGCTGAGTCGGTAAGTCGCGGAAACACTCTTCGCACAAGTAGCGCTGACTAACACGATGGCGGCGGCACGTGGTAAAGACGCAAATGGCGCGACCTAACCAGCTAGAGTACACACGACGTTGTGTAACTGACATCCAAGAGGAGCCCGTCATACCGTCGGAGGTCGGTAAAAAGGGAACAAACATTTACCATCGGCGGTCGGTAAAGAAACAATATTTACCATCAACGGTCGGTAAAACACGTACCATCAGCGGTCGGTAAAAGAACAAATATTTACCATCGGCGGTCGGTAAAGAAACCTCGGTCGATAAAGAAACAAACACGTACCATCAGCGGTCGATAAAGAAACAAACACGTACCATCAGTGGTCGGTAAAGAAACAATATTTACCATCAACGGTCGGTAAAACACGTACCATCAGCGGTCGGTAAAAGAACAAATATTTACCATCGGCGGTCGGTAAAGAAACAGCGGTCGATAAAGAAACAAACACGTACCATCAGTGGTCGGTAAAGAAACAGCGGTCGATAAAGAAACAAACACTTACCTTGTGGGGGTTAATCGATCTCTAGGGGGTGACTTGCAGTTCCCCAGTGCTCTGGCAGTCGCGGCTCCGTAGTGCTGGTGCAAAATCTCAGCGCGTCTCTGTGCGTACCGGGCGCGGCGGGGATCGTCCTTCCTGATGGAATTGATCCACCTCCAAGACGGAATAGACGGTGATTCGGTTTCTCTGATCGGAGTGAGGCGATAGCAGAAACGACGCACCATAAACGCTCGCGATTCTCTTGTTATGAAAATGGCGCGCACACGTTCGATGTTAACAATCCTCGGTTTCGGTTCCGCTTTGCACGCGGACTTCGCGGCGAAGTAATTCTCGTATTCTGTGTCCCCGGTGTAGTCGAGTTCAGTACCCAGAACAGGGGAGTAAGGGAGTTCGAAAAGGAAGCGTTTTAATCTGCGAGTGCGGTGTTTTAATCCGCCCTTCCGCGTCTTAGTCATTTATTAGTGATAGTGTATATATACGTGGTTGATTCCCGTTGCTGTGGTGATTCGACGTGCCGCTCGTACAGCACTGTCTATCTCCAGATTTTAGCAACTGAAAGCGTGCCGCTCGTACAGCACTGCCTCGTGTGCAGACTTCAACAACCGAAAGCGTGCCGCTCGTACAGCACTGCCTCGTGTGCAGAAGTGAACAAGGGGAAGACCAGTAACACAGACGCTTAGGCGTCGTTTCTTTACAAGGTGATATTCGCCAGGGATGTAGGATGAGAGCAAGGATATTGAATAAATGCAAAGACTAGAGGTATGTAGGTAAAACGATAGTATATTACTAAAGTCTTATACAATGGCAATGTTGGTTACAATTTACTAATATTAATAACGAAGTACGGTTATAACGAAGTAATCTTAAACTGAATGTGCTTATTGAATATCGAAAGATTATTCTGGGACCAGAGGATGTAGGAGGATATAGGAGTCGTATGGAAATAGAAGTTTCGAGTACTGAGGCTCACCTTGAGTCGTAGGTGATGACACGTCCAAAGAACTGAGACAACTGAGAGCGTCCCTTGGGAAGCTCGTCCTTTTATCCCTGTGTGTCAGGAGCGGGGGTGGTCGAAAGGAAGGGTTAAGGAAAATGAGTGGAAGGTTTGCGTTGGTGTTGCGTCATCGGCTCTGTTTTCTGATTTCTCTTTCGGGTAGTTTTATGATGTATGACTCATAGGTTTAGGGAAAGTTTTTCCGGGAGGCTCTGGAAGGATCTGGAAGGGTCGAGAAGGGTCCGGATGTTTACGAGTTGTCCGAGGAAGGGTTCGCTACGGGTGGTCGGAAGGGTTGAGGATGTGTCTTCGAAAGTTCTCGAAGCGTCGAGATTATTTAAAAGCTTCGTAATTGTTATACGTATGTCTACCGCTAGTGGTTAGTTATTCTTAGTTAAACTTAAGGTGTGTTGCGCGAGCTTATACTTAGTGCTTATGTGCTACGTGGGAATGTTGTTATTAGTGGTATGGGGTTCGGCCGTTGGTAGGGTCAGTTGATGGTAAGTTCGGCGGTCGGTAAGTTGACCGACTGCGGTTAAGTTCGACTGTAGGTAGATGAATTGTCGTGGGTATGGTCGATGGTCGGTAAGTTCGACTGTCGGTAATTGAAATTGTTTGTTGGTAAGTTCGACTGTCGGTAAGTTCGACTGTCGGTAAAATTGTTGTTGGTAAGATCGACTGTCGGTAAGTTCGACTGTCGGTAAGTGAAATTGTTGTGGGTAAGTTCGACTGTCGGTAAGTGAAATTGTTGTGGGTAAGTTCGACTGTCGGTAAGTTCGACTGTCGGTAAGTAAAATTGTTGTTGGTAAGATCGACTGTCGGTAAGTGGAATTGTTGTGGAGTCGTGTAGTTAAGGGTTTTTCGAATTGTTCGGTTTTTGTGGTGGGGCGGATGTAACAGTATTACAGATGCTACGATTGTAATCGCGCTTTAGTATATTCTTACACTGTAATCACGCGTTAGTCTATAGTTTTCTCAATTTGTAACCACTAAATACTCCGTAATATACAATTAATTTTACACGATCTCGTATATTTTACACGTCCTCCCACTAACTCCCCAACTCTCCCCACGTAGACTTTCGCCTTCGGTAAACTTTATTAACGCTATAACAAATACCCAGTCACCGGTCTTTTCCCTATAACCATCCGCACGCGGGGCAGTGCTGCATGCG
>JASTWL010001736.1:0-24301 GCA_035220575.1 Temnothorax rugatulus | reverse complement strand
TATCTTCATCGTTTATTATAGGTATAAAACAAGGATAGAATAAGCAAATTATAACTCTAATAGCGCGCTCCCCGAATGCAGCCACGGCGCGCGGCGTAGCGATGTACGATTATAGTTGCAATCGTAGATGTAAGTAACGTTAACACTTTGGCGTCTTCTGACACTGAATCAGTGCTACCAGAAAATGAGACGCGGCCCGGTCGTCATGGAGATGGAGGGGATACTCACACAAAACACGAGCCACGTCCGTGTGCGCTCAGTGCTTCGGTTGCCTTCGGCTGAATAAAAGAAGGCAGACACGATCTTCTGTCCTTCTTCCTCCCGCTCGATCCGTACCATAACTCGGGTGTCCGCATTTCGTTTTACCACGCGCAGTCCACGCATTGGTAATGTTATATGTATACATACAATTTGTAATACTAAAATGAATAAAAATATTAATTAAAATATTAAATAAAAATAAATAATGTATTTCTATTTTTATATTTAATTTAATAATTTTTTTTACACAAATAGAAATAGCATAGCAATTTACACTTTTGCAACCAGTATTTTTTTACTTTCCTAAAAGCAAGAATCGTGTATAATTGTGCAGATATGCGATATCAATATATACCAATATATTTACATTCTTGAAAATTATTTATTTAAATATGATACACGTTTATTATACATTACGGTTATGTGAGTTATTGTATTATTATGATAAACTCATTTATGCTAGTAAAGACATATTAAAGTAAATGGGACATAATAAATAGCACTTGATATCTATTAATAAATAATAATAAAATTCATTATTTATTCATAGTGTAATGAATAAATAAACGAACATGTCCTTCGATATTATTACATATTAAAGCATACAATTTGCGTGCTTAAGGAACAACACAATCGCAATTCACAATTTTGTAAATCGCACATCTTTACTTGCAGATCAGTACTACCAGCATTTGCGAAATCCGATGCGCACCACGGGTTGCTCGGTCGGATTTTGCACATCATGATGTGTCTTACAGATATGAATAAGTCTTTTACAGACATTATATATGTCTTATCTATCTTACAGACATATGTTTCTTATAAATAAGATTTAAAAAAAATCAAAAAGTTAAATACATAAAAGTTAAAAGTTAAGGTACATAAAAGAAATTAGAAAGCAAATGCATAAATTTCTAAATTCGTCTATTTACTTCTCCTATATGTGTATAAAGTTTCATTAAAAACTCAACTGAAAGGTTTGCAAAATTAAATTTTATGAAATGTTTCTGAAATAACTTAATTAAAAGTTTTCAAATTTATTGCGTGAAAAAGGTTTCAGAAACAGCTCAACTGAAAGGTTTACAAAATCATTTCATATGAAACGATTCAGAAATAACTTAATTAAAAGTTTTCAAATTTATTGCGTGAGAAAGATTTTAGAAACAGCTCAACTGAAAGATTTATAAAATTATTTCATGTGAAACGATTCAGAGATAATTCAACTGAAAGTTTTGAAAAATTATCTTCATGTGAAAAGTAAAGATGTGCGATTTACAAAATTGTGAATTGCGATTGTGTTGTTCCTTAAGCACGCAAATTGTATGCTTTAATATATGTAATAATATCGAAGGACATGTTCGTTTATTTATTCATTACACTATGAATAAATAATGAATTTTATTATTATTTATTAATAGATATTAAGTGTTATTTATTATGTTCCATTTACTTTAATATGTCTTTACTAGCATAAATGAGTTTATCATAATAATACAATAACTCACATAACGGTAATGTATAATAAACGTGTATTATTTATATAAATAATTTTCAAGAATGTAAATATATTAGTATATATTGATCGCATATCTGTACAATTATACACGATTCTTGCTTTTAGGAAAGTAAAAAAATACTGGTTGCAAAAATGTAAATTGCTATGCTACTTCTATTTGTGTAAAAAAAATTATTAAATTAAATATAAAAATAGAAATACATTATTTATTTTTATTTAATATTTTAATTAATATTCTTATTCATTTTAATATTACAAATTGTATGTATACATATAACATTGCCAATGCGTGGACTGCGTGAAAACGAAATGCGGACACCCGAGTTATGGTACGGATCGAGCGGGAGGAAGAAGGACAGAAGATCATATGTCTGCCTTCTTTTATTCAGCCGAAGGCAACCGAAGCACTGAGCGCACACGGACGTGGCTCATGTTTTGTGTGAGTATTCCCTCCATCTCCATGACGACCGGGCCGCGTCTCATTTTCTGGCGGCACTGCACTGAATACGCCGAAGCTTGCATTACTGATGTCTACGATGTCACTGCCGTGGCTGCATTCGGGGAGCGCGCTATTAGAGCTATTTGCTTATTCTATCCTTGTTTTATACCTATAATAAATGATGAAGATAGAATGATGTAATAGCGCGATAATAGCACACTCTCCGAATGCAGTCCACGTTATGTGCTTTGACCCTTACGAATGTAATATGTATTACTTTTGCAGAGAACCTAACCTAACCATGTGTTGATTGTGTTGCGTGCATATGGAAAGCACTATGCATTATTAATGCTCAGCAAAGTCCAACCCTACGTCCGTGCATTGTGAGCCACGTGCTAAGCGGGCAACATTTTAAACATGGCTAACGGAGCAATGGCAAACTAAAATGAAATAAAATATAAATGATTTACGTACCGAGAGAGATACACGCAGATACACGTGCTGCGTACAACAGCTGTTGATCGTCAATGATCGTCTACTTCGAGGCTTCGAGCGCCGCGCCGGCCAAATTCGGAGGCCGGAGCTCCATCCACGGAGAGTGAGGGAAAGGAAGAAATATGTCGTGGCTCGAGAAATGTTCAGACCTCGAAGTTGACATTGAAAATCTATAGTGTACGAGATGTAAAATATAGATTTTCAGGTACTGACAGTAAATATTAGAACACAGCCCAGGCCTGATGTAATACGTCACACCGCACCGCGTCTTCAGCTTCTTTCATCACATATATAGATCACGAAACACTATATATAGACGCAATTTACAATTAAATGCATAATGCAAAATGCTGGCACGCAAGGTGCAAGTACGCATAATTTATACAAGCAAATATTACATAAATAAATTCTTAAACGCTCATAAAGCTACTTTTTTGCTGTAAAAATGTAACAATTTGTGTTTATTGGAATTAATAAACGATTTTAATTTAAAAAAATTAAAACGTAATATGCACTTTAAATACAATGTATAAACGATATATTTTATACATAATATAACATTTTAATTTATATATATATATATATATATATATATATATATATATTATATATATTACAAAATGCATGTGATATATATGAATTAAAAAGAAAAGCAATATGCAAGAATATTAATTAAAACAGATATAATTCCGATATGACTTCTGGTAATACGCAGGTTTTAAAATATTACAATATTTAAGACAAATATTTTTCCTTATAATTGCGTGAAAGTTCGATTATAAATAATATAAAGGGCAAATCTTATATGATACGTGCTATGGTTCTATTATATTTCCTGACGCTAGACCATGTGACACTTCTGCTGCATTTATGCTGTTACCATCTGAGACGGCATGGCATGCTCGATTTTTGCTCCGTTTCTGCCATCACCGTAAGCTCTCTGATATGCTCAACTTCTAACGATTGTTTGCCTATACGACCTAATGTCATTCTATATTTGATTTTAGTCTGTTTCTTGTTGACATGTTATATCAATATGCAATGCTTAAATTTTACTGTTCCTATGCTGACATATTTTGCTTCACTTTTGCAGCATTTCTAACATCATATCATGATGTCAGATTCTACTATAGTTCTATTTCATTTCTACGCACATTATCTGACACGGCAGATCATGCTTTATTACTGCTAAAATTATGTCAGTATAGCATGCAGCACACAGTTTGCAAAGCCTGCTAAAAGCAGGCTTGGCTATCTGGGTATTTTCAACTTGCAGCACATCTTGTCGATTTCGGAATCGTTGCTTTGAAGACCTCAACGCTTCAGTGATAGCCTCCTTGAATACGGTTTGCGTTAATGTAAAATTTTGATTTGCCGCCATTGCTTCTGTACGGATATAAATAATATAAATCAATACAAAAATGTAAATTCGTCTACTGCAAATCTTCGTAGGTTTCTGTAGGGAATATTCGAATTTTCTATAAATGATGCTTATATACATATATATGAATGTTCTCATGATAAATTGGGATATAAACCTGTAGAGATTTGCAGCAGAAATATGTATAGTACAATAGTTTATCAATTGTTAGAATAAAAAGCTAATATAAAATATTAGTTTTTGAAGAAAAATACCTTCACAAGCTCTTGCAAAACGTAAATCTTTAAAAACATACTTTCCTTGTAACCCGTAAAAGTGAAGTTATGAAAGACCTCGTCATTTGCGGCTTCCTTTAACATAGCATTGGCACAGCTACGTGCTGTCCATCCACCAACGTGGCTAAGATACTTTACCTGCAATAATCAAACAGAATAACTTCATTTATAATACTTATGCAATGATTTTTATAACTGAGGTACCGTTCCACAGCTGGCATTAACCAAAGTTTAACTCGCTATTTTCAAAGGAAAATAATCAATTCAATATTTGTGAAGCAAAGTTACATGAATTCTTTAGTGTTCACAAAGGCTTTTTGAATAAATGTTGCTCACGAGGGAACAAAACCTTATAGATTCTTAAAGTAAAAAGATCTATATATATCTTATTCAAATTAACGTTAGCAGTTTTTTAAACATTTTGGTTTTATAGTACATAAAAACATTTAAAAATAATAATTAAGTTTATACACTATATGTTTATAAATATTATACATTATTCAATTTAAAATTTGAGTTTCATTCTATACTAAACAACATATTCCATAAGAGCAAAGAATGAAAAAAGTAATAGCCTAAGTTATTATTACATTATCAGATATATATACATATAATTGCATAAATGTTTTTTACTCACGACATTGTCATACTCCTCGTTTGGTAGTCTGTCGAATTTTTTTATGTCTTCTGCAGTCTTAAGAGGAAGGCATGTTGGCTTGCACGGGACCTTGACATTTTGTGCAAGAGCAGCCTTGATCACCTTCGTACTTCATCCTTAATTATGGATCTTAAAAATATACATGGTGTTTCATAAATAATATATATATATATATATATATATATATATATAATTATACAATATATATTTAATTATATTTACAATATATATATATATATATATATATATATATATATGGGGCATTCTCCGTGAAATCAGACACCCCCCCTGTCCAAAAATTGGGGTCACCTAAAATATTCATCCGGGGCTCATTTTATAGCTACACATATGTAGTTTTATTTGAGCTGCGGCCTTTTGAAAAATCAACATGGCGGACCCCAATATGGTGGCCGAAGTCTGCGGGTAACGAGGTACGACAGATGAAATCGTTACTTGGAAGTTATAGACTGTCATAGAAAAATGTGTTAATGTGTTTATTTAGTAGTTAGCATTGAATCCATGGAAAAAATAAATTTTTAGTTTGTCCAAAACCAATATGGCGGCCAAATTATCCGTGAAATGCTAAAAAATAACTATTTCGTTCTTTAAAACGTACAAACTGCGTTCAATTTTCATGAAAATTTATATCATGATACATTTTAAGATGTTGATCATAAATTAACAATTGGGACGTCGTATTTGAATATAACGAAACCCAATATGGCGGCTGTATATTCGAAAAATGCTAAAAACGAATGACGTCGATATTCAAATCATACAAACTCTTTCCAATTACACATTTTGTTGCTTATTGTTGCGATTTGTTAAGTGTTCCTAGGTAATTGTGAGGTGCAGAATCCAAGTATACCGTCAGATTTGTGGTCTATCAGATCTAGTTTACGAGATACGGCATATATGTCTTAGTATCTGAATAAGTCCATAAACCGATAAAAAATCATCTCATTTGTTAACTTAAGTACATTTCTGGTTACACTGGTCGACAAAATATGAACTTTTCTCTATTTTGACATTGAATAAGTAAGTGAAGGTAAGACAGGTAGTTTTTCGAGCCAGTGAAGTCAAGAGAGACAGACTGTCCAGCCAGTGAAGGCAGGAGAGACAGATTGTCCGGCCAGTGAAGGCAGGAGAGACAGACTGTCCGGCCAGTGAAGGCAGGAGAGACAGATTGTCCGGCCAGTGAAGGCAGGAGAGAGTCTGTCTATCGGTTTATCGACTTATTCAGATACTAAGACATATATGCCGTATCTCGTAAACTAGATCTGATAGACCACAAATCTGACGGTATACTTGGATTCTGCACCTCACAATTACCTAGGAACACTTAACAAATCGCAACAATAAGCAACAAAATGTGTAATTGGAAAGAGTTTGTATGATTTGAATATCGACGTCATTCGTTTTAGCATTTTTCGAATATACAGCCGCCATATTGGGTTTCGTTATATTCAAATACGACGTCCCAATTGTTAATTTATGATCAACATCTTAAAATGTATCATGATATAAATTTTCATGAAAATTGAACGCAGTTTGTACGTTTTAAAGAACGAAATAGTTATTTTTTAGCATTTCACGGATAATTTGGCCGCCATATTGGTTTTGGACAAACTAAAAATTTATTTTTTCCATGGATTCAATGCTAACTACTAAATAAACACATTAACACATTTTTCTATGACAGTCTATAACTTCCAAGTAACGATTTCATCTGTCGTACCTCGTTACCCGCAGACTTCGGCCACCATATTGTGGTCCGCCATGTTGATTTTTCAAAAGGCCGCAGCTCAAATAAAACTACATATGTGTAGCTATAAAATGAGCCCCGGATGAATATTTTAGGTGACCCCAATTTTTGGACAGGGGGGGTGTCTGATTTCACGGAGAATGCCCCATATATATATATATATATATATATATATATATATATATATATATATACATATATTGAATTTATATAAAATCTTATAATTATCTACTGTTATACAAACTTACCCGAGTTGATCAGTAATCCTTTTCGGCAGATCTTGTAATTGCCGTATAATGTCCCTACAATAACATAATAACATTAACAAGTTTAAAAAAAAGTATCTTTACATAATGCAGTACACAACGCAATATTCAATAAATAACATAATATTCTTACTGGATATTCCTTTGAATTAGAAACAGATCGTCATCGTTTGGCGACTTTTTTGACGGAGTTGTGAATTGTAACGGTGGAATATTATTCGTAGTTTTGTGGATACGAGTTTTTGAATCTGAAAATTTAAATTGAGGTGTTCAGTGATTATAGTTCATTTATAATTATACTTTACTTAAAATTTTTCTTAAAAAATTTTGATATTAGATATAAATAATAGGATAATTATTATTTCGAAACTTGTGATCATAAAGAGAGAATTTGTGACGATAAATAAATTCAGATGATGAATACGATAAATGTTTCTTACTCTTTAAAAATGAATCAGAGGAAGCATCATTGGATTGAGGTAAAACAGTCGATGTGTGATTATGGTGAGAATCTGATTTGTTCATACGTTCCGTTTGGAAAAATGAATAAGTGGAACGGTTGCTACAGTAGGAGGTAGTTTGGCGTTTATTCTGAAGTTGAGCAAATGACATTGAGGCACGGTTAATATGAGAATCTACATGGGCAATGCGGTCAGGTGATGAATGTGGAGTCTGAAAACGATTCCTGTGAGAATCTACATGGGCAGTGCGGTCAAGTGGTGAATGTGGAGTCTGAGAACGATTCCTGCGAGAATCTACATAAGCAGTGCGGTCAAGTGGTGAATGTGGAGTCTGAGAACGATTCCTGTGAGAATCTATATGGGCAGTTCGGTCAAGTGATGAATGTGAAGTCGGAGAATGGTTCCTGTGGGAATCTATATGGGCAGTTCGGTCAAGTGATGAATGTGAAGTCGGAGAATGGTTCCTGTGGAAATCTATATGGGCAGTGCGGTCAGGTGATGAATGTGAAGTCGGAGAACGGTTCCTGTGAGAATCTATATCGGCAGTTCGGTCAGGTGATGAATGTGAAGTCGGAGAATGGTTCCTGTGGGAATCTATTTGGGCAGTGCGGTCAGGTGATGAATTTGGAGTCTGAGAACGATTCCTGTGAGAATCTACATGGGCAGTGCGGTCAAGTAGTGAATGTGAAGTCTGAGAACGATTCTTGTGAGAATCTACATGAGCAGTGCGGTCAAGTGGTGAATATGGAGTCTGAGAACGGTTGCTATGTGAAACTGACTTGGTCAAAGGAAATTTACAATGAGAGGAAGAATTAACTTTTAGTAAAGGTTGTGACAATGACTGTTTTGACGTAAGGGTGTTTTGAATATGTTCATTCTGTTTCGATCGTGTTAAGAAAGAACGACCAGCCAATGATGATTTGAGTTGTTTAATATCATCCTTAATAGGTCCTGAGTCGTCCAATAAACGCCTTCGGCTAATAGGTGGCTCGTTCTCAGATGAAGTGAACTCATCAAATGGGACCATATCTGCAAAACGCGCTGGCTGCTTTGTATTCCTAGTTGCTCGTCGTTTCATTATGTCCAATCTGAGAAAATATAATATGATCACATAGCCATACATATAAATATACCCACACAGCACACTTTATCTGAGGGACGTCCTACAGACATCATTTTGGGATATCGCAATAACCGCAGGACATCCCAAAATGATCTCAGATATCCGGTGGATATCCAATGGATGCACAAGTGTCCGGATATTTAGTATCTTGCAGACATCTTAGATGACGTCCACAGGATATCTGAGGCAGATCGAAAAATATCGCAAGATATTAATTAACTCCCAAAAAAATATTCTATCGTTTAGTGGCACCCGCTTGATTTTAGAGGATTTTCCTCTGAAATACGGTCTCAAGAAAATATTTTAAAATCTAGAGGAATATCCTCTAACCATGAGACACTAGACTTAAGATTGCAGTCCTCTTAATGCTAGAGGACTGACACTGATTTCCGATATTCACCTGACATAAAAAAAAAATTATTTATTTCGAAATTTTATTACTATTTTTTAAGTAAATTTGTTTCTTAAAATGCAGTCTATGATTATAAATATTTTCTGGTATCTGAAAAAACACTTACCTTGGTGGGATTCGAACTCGGGACCTCTGGATCGTGAGCCAACTGCCTTACGTGGTAGACTACTTCTTAATTTAATGTGAGCGTTATATATAGTCTACATATGTCATAACCATCGCAAGTATATAATTTTTCAAAAATCATCTTAAGAAACAAATTTAGTTTAAAAAGAGTAATACAATTTTAAATTGGATATACTATATGATATAATATTTCTTAATGTCGAGTGAATGTCAGAAACCAGTGCCGGCTTATTATGAAATTTTGTGTTCGTAAATATATTTATGAAAAAAGTATATTTATAAAGTTAAAACATTCTTATCAAATTCTTACAAGGGCTTCATTAGACAAAAATAAGGAAACCTTTCTTATGGAATCCCTATAGGGAGTCTAAGGACGTCCATTGGACGTCCTGGTCGTCCAGTCGACGTCTATGGACGTCCAATGGACATCGTGTACTGTGTGAGTAATAAATAATGATCGGGACCTTATCCGGTTAGCCCTAATAAAGAAGTATTTATGAAGTTAAAACATCCTTATCAAATCCTTACAAAGGCCTCACTAGAGAAAAATAAGGAAACCTTTCTTATGGAATCCCTAGTAAATAATGATCGGGACCTCATCATGTTAAAATAAGGAAATCTTTCTTATGGCATCCCTAATAAGTATGATCGGGGCCTTATGTTATGTAAGGCCATCCCTAACAAATTTCTACACGGGAATATCTTGCATATCCTCTAATTTTAAGAGGCTATTTGGATTATTATAGTAAAATTTGCTATAGAGAAATTTACTCTTGATTATAGCTTACGCATCCACTCTTTTATAAAGTAATACGTATTACTTAAAGAAAAATATTCTTCATGTAACATTTTTGCTTAGAGGAAGTGCTAAGAGGAATTCCTCACTTATCAGTAGAATATTTTTTTTTTTGAGTGAAGGATATCCTTCAGAAGATCTCGTAAGATAGCTTATGCAAAGCCAACGGATATGACAGAATATTTAGATATCGTGAGATTATAATAGGATATCTCACGATATCTTATTAGAATATCTCGGGCAGAACCTGCTGGGATATCCGTGGGATCGTATTTGGAAATCTGGGACAATTTGGGATATCCCCAGGATACAGTGTGCTGTGTGGGTACATATTATATATATATATATATATATATATTTATATATAATATATATAATATATATAATATATATAATATATGTACAGGGGATAGACAGAATAATGTGAACACCTGGGAAATGCACTACTTATTTTATTAATAAAAGATTGGCCCATTGTTTGTCTTTAATAGAGATTTTATCCTTGTTTGGAATAAGGTCATACAATGCTTAATAGTCACCAGTGCAATGCTATACAACAATAACACGATGATATTTTAAATCAGTCAGTTACGTTGAAAATTGTTAAAATTTAAAAAAAGGCAATTTTGGAAAATAAGGAGCTTTCTTCATCTTGCTAACATCACTTATATAATCAATTAAAATATGTTCTGCTAGTACAACATTTCATCGGTGATTCTGATGTGATTATTCAAGATGACTATTATAAGACCTTATTCTAAATAACAAGGGTAAAATTTGTATAAAAGACAAATGGTAAATTATAATGTGAATACCTGGGAAATGTACTCCTTTTTTTAATAATAAGAAATTATAATTTCTTATTAATAAAAAAGTAGTGCATTTCCCAGGTGTTTATATTATTCTGTCCATCCCCTGTATATATAAAAGTTATTTTATTGAATACTGTTTTACATTATTGTGGTTATATATTTATTAACTATAATAATAATTTCCACAGTTAATTCTTTCCGGTTTTCATTAACGTTATATACGCGTATATACCTAACGTTAATACCACAATAATGTAAAATATTTTACAGTATTCAATAAAATAACTTTTCTATGACATTTCTTGTACATACCCCATCAGCCAAACGTGAACAAACAGATTATTCGGAGAGTCTGCTATCAATTTCTATTGCCTTTCTGGCAACAGATTTCACACAGACTCTGCAATATCTGCGGTGTCAGCAAACTGCTGTCAGAAATAGGACAGAAACTGTTGCCATTCAATTCCAGCAGAAATCAAGCAAATAGTGCTGACAGGGCTGTCGACAGATTGGCGGCAGAAATCAAGCATAATCTACACAATACAATCTAACGGCAGCCTGACAGCAGAAATCGAGCACCGCGTGCTGACAGGACCTGACGTCAGATTGGCGGCAGAAAACGAACAGGATCTACGCTGATCTACGCGACAATCTGACTGCAGACTGACAGCACCAAGCGAGCACGCCGTGCTGCCAGCACGTGACGCCAGATAGACGGCACAATTCGAGCATAACCTGCGTAACATAATCTGACGACAAACTGACATCACAAATCGAGCACGCCGTGTTGACAGGTTCTGGCGTCACGCTGGCAGCAGAAATTAAGCAAACCGTGCTGCTTTGCATATTTTTTAATTGTGACGTCACTCTTAATGAATTTATTAAGGACCTATTCAGACAAACTTGCATAATTGCAATAAACATATGCATAAATAAGAAAGTGATTGATCCATTTTCTTCCGAATTTGCTTAATTATTGGACCAATCTATTTCTTTATGCATATGTTTATGCCATTATGCAAGTTTGTCTAAATAGGCCTTTAATTCTCAATATTTATTACTTTAGGGAAATAACTATTATTTATACACATTTAATTTATTTAGCATTAGTAACGTACATACAAAAATCAACACATACAAAAATATAATAAATTATGCATAATGAAATAAACGTTCTTTATATTTTCCACGCGAAAGGTATATTAATTCCCAATTTGTTGCTAGATTTGCCTCTTCTTAATTAACCTAAACAGAAAGAAACACAACATTCATAAATTTAAATCCCGCAAGAGAAACAGAATAAGTTAATGTCTCTTCGCAAAATAAAATTTTTTATCTTTTACATCAAAGAGACATTGCTGTTTAAGATAAAATTGACATTGAATCGATTCTATTCTATAATCATTTCCAAAGAATCATAATAAAAATGGGCACTTAAAAGTGCCGATTGCCAAAACCAAGACGACCCAACGTATGAATCAATAAAAGTGAGCACTTAAAAGTGCCGATTATCAAAACCAACAAGACAATGCACCGTTTTAAATTATGTCATAGGACCGATGCCGCGTAAATTTCTTAAGGGGGAATATACAGTCAGAAATTCGAAAAAATCGATTTTTTTATTATTTTTTTATATTAAAGTATAGTATCTCAGGAATGTTGTCCCAAAATTTCAAGTCGATCCGAGCAAAATTGTAAGAGTGAGAGCGTTTTGTAGCCCCGACCGTCCGATTCGCTGAGTCGCGTTCGACGCCGGCGACGCGCAAGTATAAACAAGTTTCACAAGTATAAAAAATTAAAAGCCGACAACCGTTAGTGTTGCATCAGATTTTGAAGAATACGCTTGGTATATTTCTTTTGGAAAAGTTTTTCACGTTGTTTTCTAATATGGAAGATCACAAAGTGGATAGGAAAACTCGAGAAAAAAGTGCAACTCGTAAAGACAGACGCAGAAAAAGGAGACAGAGTTTCAATCCAAAAACAGTTGAAACTGACTCGTCAAGTTACAGTACATCTGCAAAAAAACTGAAGTATTGTGAAGACTTAAATGTGCCACAAGATAATTCTACAGACTATAGAATTGTAAATATTTTGACAGTTTTCACGGCCATTTCGAATTTAGTAAAGTGTAAAAAATGCAATGGCGATGTACAGTTTCAGACATGCAATGAACGTGGCCTTGGATTCAAAATCGCTGTGATGTGTAACTCGTGTCCGCCAGAATATATAATCTCTAGTCCTTTTGTAGGCCATACTTATGAAATAAATCGTAAGTTCGTGTACGTAATGAGAATTTTAGGATTGGGATTAGAAGGTTGTAAAAAGTTTTGTGGTCTAATGGACCTGCCAACATTTTTATCTCAAACAACTTACGATATTATAGTAAAAAATATGAATGAGTGTGTGAATACAGTTGCAGAGAAAGTTTTTTCAAATGCTGTAAAAGAAGAAAGAAAAGAAACTTGTAAAAAATATAATTTAGAAAATACAAATGAACTAACTGTTTCGGGAGACGGAACATGGCAGAAGCGAGGATTTCAGTCATTGTTTGGTGTAGCTTCTTTGATAGGTTATTATAGCGGTAAAATCGTTGATATATGCGTAAAAAGTGCCTATTGTAAAACGTGTGAATTTTGGAGTAAAAAATATAATGTTGCTGAAAATGAATACAAAGAATGGCAAGAAACACATCGGGAAGAGTGCTCCTCAAATCATAAGGGTTCCTCGGGCAAAATGGAGGTTGATGCGATAGTAGAAATGTTTCAACGTTCTGAGGAAAAATATGGTGTAAAATATCGCAATTATATTGGAGACGGAGACTCCAAAACATTTACTGGAGTATTAGAAAAAGTTGATTATGGCGATAATTTTGAAATTTGCAAGAAAGAATGCGTTGGGCACGTCCAGAAAAGAATGGGAACTCGTCTTCGTAATCTTGTAAAAAACACCGTCGTAGAAGTTGAAACAAAAAATAAAAGAATAACAAAAAGAAAAGTTTTGGGAGGAAAAGGTAAATTGACTGGAAAAGTGATTGACAAGCTGACCGTTTATTATGGGCTTGCAATACGGCGTAATTGTGACAGTATTGAAAACATGTCGAATGCAATTTGGGCCACATTTTATCATTACTCTTCTACGAATGAAAATCCTCAACACGATATGTGTCCTGCCGGCCAAGACTCTTGGTGCGAGTGGCAGCGCGCTGCTGCCACGGGTAAGCTACAATCATTCGTGCACTCGTATGATGCTTTTAGTAGCCAAATATTGGAAGCAATTCGTCCTGTTTACGAAGATTTAAGCAAAGATGTCTTATTACAAAGATGTATTGGTGGCTTCAACCAAAACAACAACGAGAGCTACAACCAGTTGATCTGGAAAATAACGCCAAAAATTGTTCCTAGTGGTTCTACAATAGTAAATATTGCTGCTAAGATCTCAGCTTGTGTTTTTAATGAAGGATCATCAACACATCTAGCTATGCTGTATTCAATGGGCGTGAAAATAGGACACAACGCCCACGAGTACTGTCGCAAATTGGACGAAAAACGAATTGCCGCCGCCGAGTACAGAGCGCAACTTGCTACGCGGGAGGCAAGAATTCTACGCAGACAGCAACAATCCGAAAATTTGGATGTTTTAGAAGGAATCGAGGACTTATTTTATGGTCCTGGAATCGATGACTCCGTGTAAGTTAAAAAAAATTGTTGTTTTATTCATACTGAAAACTTTTATTCATACTGAAAACTTTAAACGCGTTTTTCTCAAAACTACATTTTCAAAGTCGGTGGACACGATATCTCAAAATCTACTGCATCGATCTTTTTGAAATTTTACACACTTCTTTTATACATATTAAGCTTCCGTGTGGACGAAGGATTTTTTTTTTCAACGATTAGAACTTGTTTTACAAAAATGAAATGGTCAAATTTTTAAGTAAAAATCGTGACTCGAACTTCAAAGTTCTCTAAAAAATTCAAAATTCAATTTTTTTCGAAATCCTTCGTTCACACGGAAGATAAAGTCATCTACTAACGAAATCTTTTTGGTTTTTTGATTTCAGATAATCCTGTCTCGAGATATGATGTCCACCGGAATGCTACTTTTTTTTTAGAAGTTATATTAAAATATTCGCCAAAATTATAATAACTATTATTTTCTACTAAAAAAAATACAAGAAGTTCGTCAAACATATATTAATATTATGTAAAAGTTTCTAAATAAAAAAGTTAATACGTTTACGTAAAAAAAATTCGAGAAAATCCCTCTTTTTTTGCGCCTCTGACTGTATATTCCCCTTAATAAAAATAGGCGCTGAAAAGTGCCGTTTGAGTCTCCACTAGAACAGTGCGAGAAAGTTTTAATTCCGAATTAGATGTATAACATCGAAACAATTGCTTGAATCGATATATTACACTAGTTCGTATCAAATACTCGCTTGCACAGTTTAGCATCTACTGAGACTATATAATAACTGTTTCGTCCTCTTTCTCTTCTTCCTCAGAATGCTAATTATATTTCAATATCTGCTACACTGCTGGACGGCAACATCCTTTAGGCGTACCTGTAACTACATAAACAATTTATTTATTATTACATATGCGTGTGTCTACTTGCATGTATGTATACATCCATAGTATTCGATTCTGGCCTACTTTATACGAGCACTTGATACTTGTACTAACTATAGTAACTTTTTATTAAATTATATTAATTTTAGCAATAAAATTAAAGAATAGTATATTAAGCTGATACAATATAAATTAAGAGAATTAATTAAATATATGAATTATCTATACATTTATATTTATCGCCGAAATTAAGCTAATTTAATAAAAAGTTACTATAGTTAGTACAAGTATCAAGTGCTCGTTGTAAATTAGGCCAGAATCGAATATTGTGGATGCATATACATACATGCAAGTAGACACACGCATGTGTAATAATAAATAAATTGTTTATGTAGTTACAGGTACGCCTCAAGGATGTTGCCGTCCAGCAGTGTAGCAGATATTGAAATATAATTGGCATTCTGAGGAAGAAGAGAAAGAGGACGAAACAGTTATTATATAGTCTCAGTAGATGCTAAACTGTGCAAGCGAGTATTTGATACGAACTAGTGTAATATATCGATTCAAGCAATTGTTTCGATGTTATACATCTAATTCGGAATTAAAACTTTCTCGCACTGTTCTAGTGGAGACTCAAACGGCACTTTTCAGCGCCTATTTTTATTATTCAAACGGTGCATTGTCTTGTTGGTTTTGATAATCGGCACTTTTAAGTGCCCTACTTTTATTGATTCATACGTTGGGTCGTCTTGGTTTTGGCAATCGGCACTTTTAAGTGCCCATTTTTATTATGATTCTTTGGAAATGATTATAGAATAGAATCGATTCAATGTCAATTTTATCTTAAACAGCAATGTCTCTTTGATGTAAAAGATAAAAAATTTTATTTTGCGAAGAGACATTAACTTATTCTGTTTCTCTTGCGGGATTTAAATTTATGAATGTTGTGTTTCTTTCTGTTTAGGTTAATTAAGAAGAGGCAAATCTAGCAACAAATTGGGAATTAATATACCTTTCGCGTGGAAAATATAAAGAACGTTTATTTCATTATGCATAATTTATTATATTTTTGTATGTGTTGATTTTTGTATGTACGTTACTAATGCTAAATAAATTAAATGTGTATAAATAATAGTTATTTCCCTAAAGTAATAAATATTGAGAATTAAAGGCCTATTTAGACAAACTTGCATAATGGCATAAACATATGCATAAAGAAATAGATTGGTCCAATAATTAAGCAAATTCGGAAGAAAATGGATCAATCACTTTCTTATTTATGCATATGTTTATTGCAATTATGCAAGTTTGTCTGAATAGGTCCTTAATAAATTCATTAAGAGTGACGTCACAATTAAAAAATATGCAAAGCAGCACGGTTTGCTTAATTTCTGCTGCCAGCGTGACGCCAGAACCTGTCAACACGGCGTGCTCGATTTGTGATGTCAGTTTGTCGTCAGATTATGTTACGCAGGTTATGCTCGAATTGTGCCGTCTATCTGGCGTCACGTGCTGGCAGCACGGCGTGCTCGCTTGGTGCTGTCAGTCTGCAGTCAGATTGTCGCGTAGATCAGCGTAGATCCTGTTCGTTTTCTGCCGCCAATCTGACGTCAGGTCCTGTCAGCACGCGGTGCTCGATTTCTGCTGTCAGGCTGCCGTTAGATTGTATTGTGCAGATTATGCTTGATTTCTGCCGCCAATCTGTCGACAGCCCTGTCAGCACTATTTGCTTGATTTCTGCTGGAATTGAATGGCAACAGTTTCTGTCCTATTTCTGACAGCAGTTTGCTGACACCGCAGATATTGCAGAGTCTGTGTGAAATCTGTTGCCAGAAAGGCAATAGAAATTGATAGCAGACTCTCCGAATAATCTGTTTGTTCACGTTTGGCTGATGGGGATTGTTTTTAGAAACATTTTGGCAAAGGCTACAAGAATATGCAATAAAAAATAATGACCACCTAAGATCAAACTAATACAGTCAGTAAATACATCTTTTTTACTCTACAACTTTTGTGTGAAACATTTTTCTCTACAAACAATATTTTTGGAAAAATATTTGTAACGCTATATTTTATGTGTAACGTTATATTTTACATATGTATATGTTTGTATATCTTGTATGTACAAACTTGCAATCTTGCTTTTTTAATTATAAAAATTTGGGTTATATTTATTTTGGGTTATATTTATAAAGAACCAATACAACCATTAGTCGAATACATGAATGGTTCAAAAGATATCGATGCTATCGAATTGCAACTTTCAAAAATTAATTTGATTGACTGGACAAACAAAACCGATAGGGTGAAAGACCCAATTACTGGCATATTAAGCATTCAGTAACATTTGATTTAATATATATATACAAGCAATAATACTTTATCTTCTTAAAATATTTTTTTCTGATTGCTCCAATTATAAACTTTATAAATAAAATTAGAAAGTTCAAATAAAATTGATTCTTAATTTTTAATTAATATAATAATGGCCAAGCTCAATTGCACCTAATACTGGTAACCTCTAAATTTTATGTTCCTAATTCTGGCAACCAGGTGAACACATTACTGGCAGTTTTTCTAACCAAACTTTTTATTCCCGACTGCTGCCAGCCGAAGGTTTGCACAACGGAGGGAATATTCGTTTCACCTAAGTATAGTTTATGTTAAAGTAATAAGTAGTTAAATAATTTTATTTTATTACATATTTTAATTTATTATATATTTTGAATCGCCTTTATTTAAATAAGATACATTAAATGATTAAATTATAATGAATACATTAAATCATAATCAATACATACATTGAACATAATGAAATTAAATCTTTCAATATTTTTTAAAATAATACATAGTAAGTAGCTTATTTTTTATTTTTCTTAAATGATTTTAATTTTTTTATTTCTTCTGCTTTTTCTTTTTTAATTCTAAGATTTTCAAGCCTAATTTTCTTTCGCATTTCTTTTTCTTCTTCTCTATTTTTCTTTTGCTTTTCTTTTTCTTCTTCTCTAATTTTCTTTGCTTTTCTTTTTCTTCTTCTAGCAACCTTTTCTTTTCTTCTTTATCATATTGATATTTCTTCCATTGCTCAGATGTGACCACTGATGGTATTTTTTCTTTACTTTTTTTTTTACTTATTGTTTTTCTTCTGGCCAAAACAATACTTTTTTAAACGGAGAAGGTACTCTAGATGTTAAAGTTTTATTTCTGTCTTGGTTTGTTATTTCTTGAAGGACTTGATTTTGTTCATTACCATTTGAACAGCATTCACGGTTGTATCAGGAACTATATTTGTTTCATTTTTTTCTTGGAAATCATTTTGGAGTAATAAAGAATCACATAATAGGGAAGCATTTTTAGCAATGACGTTTTCTTGCGAATCAAGTGTGAATGTTATACTATAAGGAGTTTCCACAACATTTTTTAAATGGATCTTCATTTTGACATAATAAAACCTGTAAAAAATCTCAACTTGTAGAACTCGGCTTGAATAAATATATGTACATATCAAAAGATCCTGTTCTGCAAAAAAAATAATACAAAAATGTTTAAAAAACCTAAGTGAAATGTATCTATGTCATATGTATATAAAAATATTTAAAAAATTTTTTTTATGTAATATATATTATTATATTATATAAAAATCTAACAGCCTTAAAAATCTATATAATAATGTTAATAGTCTTTTATTACAAATTATAATTTTAAATGTAGGTAGATACTTGTGGTGGATTTGATTCTTCGACAATAATAATATCTTCGATATCGTTTATTTCTTGAGAAGCCTCAGGAACACAACTTGAAAGTTTATTTGCAACATTTGTGACTTTTTCTATAATAACTTGAGTGTCACTCTGTACATGAAGAGGTGTGCCAAGTAAATTTTCTGTTGTTTTATTATTCATAGCCTGCATAAAAAATAAAACAGAAATGTTTAAAAAATCTAAGTGAAATGTATCTACGTCATATGTATATAAAAATATTTAAAAAATTCTTTTATGTAATATTATTATATTATATAAAATCTAAACAGCTTTAAAAATTTATGTAATAAATGTTAATAGTCTTATTACAAGCTATAATTTTAAATGTAGGTACACTGTAAAAAATTTAATGTCAATGAAAGTCCACTCTAAATTTTGTGTTAAAATAACTCATTCATCGTGTTATTTTTTACATTTAGAAATGTTATATCGACTAAAAAATGTCGATATAACATTTCTAAATGTAAAAAATAACACGATGAATGAGTTATTTTAACACAAAATTTAGAGTGGACTTTCATTGACATTAAATTTTTTACTGTGTAGGTACTTGTGGTGGATTTGATTCTTCGATGATAATATCTTCGATATCGTTTATTTCTTGAGAAACCTCAGGAACCCAACTTGAAAGTTCATTTGCAACATTTGTGACTTCTTCTATAATAACTTGAGTGTCACTCTGTATATGAAGAGGTGTGCCAAGTAAATTTTCTGTTGTTCTATTATCCATAGCCTGCATAAAAAATAAAAATTAATAGTTAAAGTTTTGAAAACAATTATTCAATAAGAATTAGTATTTTAGAAAAAAAAATTTAGATATACGCACTTCAATTTGTGACTTTGTTACAGATTGCTTATTTTTACATATTTTCCAAAACTCAAACAACTTTGTATATTCAATTCTTCCTTGCCATTTATCAACATTGCTATTTGTTTCAAATTCATTAATAATATTCTTATCTAAATTTTCTTTCATGAAATCTAAAACAATTCTAGGTTTTTCCTGATGAGTTTCTTCAACTGACATCTTCTGTGTACTTGGATCTTGATTTTGTATAACTTTGCTATAACCAATAGCATCTGCGTTTAGTGGATACAAACCACAAACTCGAAATCCATTTTGCAGACATTTAGATATATTAATACTATCTAAAGCTTTTTTAATTAATGATCCAAAATCTTCTTTCCTCAAAGCAGATTGGTTATTTTCCGTTCGATATTTACTAACAGTAGTTTTCCAAGCCATTTTTACAGGCCTAATACTGATACGTCCATCGGCTGAAGAATATGTGTTGAATTTGGATATAAAGCAATTAATTCTATTTTATGCGAGCTACAAAAATCACTTAAGTGTTTCGTCAAATGTGAGGAATGTCCATCCAAATAAAGTATTACTGGTAGAGGTATTTCGCTTTGAATAAGCCATGGGTAGAAAACATTCGTAATATACTCATAAAAATTGGCCGCAACCATCCATCCATTATCTGATCTGCCACAGCTCCAACCATTTGGCAACTTTGATGCTATATACGCTGGAATTCGCTTGTAAGAAAACAATATTAAAGGCGGAGCCAACACACCAGCTGCATTACCAGTGAAAAGGACTGTGATGCTTTCCTTATCATTATTACCTACTATAGTATATACATTTTTTTGCCCTTTTTCGGCCAGCACAGATGATTCCTTAGGGTTGAGTAAAAAGGCTGCTTCGTCGCAGTTGAAAATTCTTTCTGGTGCAATATTTGACAATTCTTTAGAATTTAAATAAGTAATTATTTCACTGAACCAACCCCTCAAAGCACTTTCAGTAACATCAGCTCGGCGGAACGTCAAATTTTCAGCCATTCTTTCTGCAAGTTTTTCATGTCGTTGCAAGAAGCCTTGGTACCAATGACGTCCAGGACGATCATTGACGAATGGATTTTTTCTTTGCAGAGATTTAATAAGCACTTGCACACTGTCTAATAGTTGATTTTTAGTGACTGGAAAGCCTCTACGACTTAAATAAAAAATCCAATCAACTAGTGTTTGTTCTTCTTCACTTGAAAGAATTGTTGATGGTCCAGGTTTCTTTTCTGCATACAATTTTTTCTTCTTTGCATCCAAGGTTGAGCGAGGAATATTAAATTTCTTACTGGCGGCATTTACGCTCATGCCTGCATTTATTGCAGATAATGCTTCCTTTAGACTGTTTGTGCTGTACAAACATCTTTTTTGTTCATTCATCTTTATTTTTTTCTTAATTATACACTATAACCAAAAGTCATAAATAAATTTAATATGTTAGAAGTGATTAAATAATAATTTTACTTACATTACAATAAATTTACTTACATTACCTCAACAGGTGTGTCAAGCAAATTTTAAGAGAATAATATAGGTATCTAATATGTGAGATAAGTATTCCGATGATCCGTGCTCTTATCCATCCAAAACAAAGTCGACAGAAGTTTAGAGGTTATTTCTGTCATTCACTAATAAGTTGCCAGTATTATGTTCATTTCATGATTTATGTCCATAATACTGTTGACAGTATTAGGAAAAACACGAAAAAGTGAACATATTACTGACATAAATAATTATATTATAAAAATTAATAATTTATTCCATATATATATTTTTTTTTCTTTAATTTCAACATTATTTTATCAGAAAAATGTGTTACCGTGAGACTTACTGTTCAAATTTTGCCTATAATCGATAATCTTTGCAGCTACTTACATCTGCTCTACTAATAAAATGGACGTAACTCAGCAGAAAAATGAGTTTCTCGGACTTTAAGTTTTTTTTTTAATTAGTGGATTGGCTTTTAGTTTCAGTTTATTGTTATAATAATAACTAGATTTCTTGAAGATTTTATTAAAAATAAATAAAATGATATAAGATATAGTTTTCATATTTTAAAAAGTATTTTAATTTTGATTGACAGTAATATGGACACTGTCAGTAATTGGGTCTTTTACCCTACCATTAAATTTTGGGATGAGGTGAATAAATACAGGGAACGCATCCGGAAAAAAATCCGTTCGCTGAATTGGCCGCTTTTGCTCTATCGATGCTCATCCTGCCGTATTCGAACGCACAAATTGAGCGGGTATTTAGCCAATTAAATCTGGTGAAAAATAAAGTACGAAATAAAATGTCGATCAAAATGACAAATGCAATCTTAACGATTCGTTTCGGACTGAAAAAGAAACGGCAAATGCTGCCACAATTACGTTCTGCCGCCAAAGTTATACGTAAAATTGGTTCCAAAGAAGCCTACACAAGAAAAGCAGCCGAGTCAAGCTCGCAAGTAACTGATGAGAATGATGATATCGATTTTTGTTTCAATGAATGTAATCAGTTTTAAACTTTATTTGTAAGACATGTCATTTTCTCTAATAAGGGCCGATTGGGCACAATTTGATCCTCCGATTAAACTCTCTCTCTTCGCTCTTATTTCTAGGGGGACAGTTAAAAAGAGATGCAGAGTTTAATCGGAGGATCACATTAATCGGAGACTGTGAAATCGGCTCTAAAAACTATATTTTATAGGGTATAGGTTTTAAAATTATATTTGTAATTGTAATGTATTATATTTTTTGACACGTACTTATTATTATTTAATATCTATGACAAAATAATAAAGGTCGTATAAGTGTTTTAACCGTTTACTTGACAAGACGTTCTCTTTCTGCCTACACGTAGACCAGATTGTTTTACTCTTACGGTTTTTTTTAAAATGTGACGACCCGAGCAGCACATTAACATTGGTCTGATATTGGATCTATGTTGATTGCCCAACTTATATTATGTCGGCCCAACGTTCCAAAATAACAATGGACCGATGTTGGCGGCGTCACGCTTGTTCACCGACGGCCAATGATTGGTGAATATTGGATATACATTTAGCCAACATTGTACCAACGATTTACGTAAAAATTTTTGGATATCCTACAAAATAAAATATAAAATTTACTTCTCTCGTTAAACATTATTTTATTGCTGAAAATCTTCATTACGTGCAAACTTAATTAAATAAATTTATATTGTACCTGAAAAATTTGCTTACCACCGCTGGATTTGAACCTGAAACCCTTGGCTCTTAAGTCAGTCACCTTCCGCACTGTGCTACAACATTGATTGATGAAGACGTTTCGTATTGTCTACATATGTTACACTTATTGTTACCTGTGTTCAAAACTTTAAAAATATGTCTGAAATTAAGAGACTGTGGCCGGTATTCATTACGGTCGGATCTTATTTCAAGACCGTCTAATTAAGACGGTCTTGAAATAAGATCCGACTATGAATACCGGCCATAGTCTCTTAATTTCAGACATAATTTTTAAAGTTTTGAACACAGGTAATTCAGAAAGAAGCAACTCATGATGCCAAAACAATTTGATTAAAATCAGCTGATTTTTTATATTAATTTCGATGGTCCAATGTCGGCTAAACGTCGTTCAACAAACGGTTGGTATTGCGTCGTCAATCGATTAATAAGATATACACTAAAATAGTTAAAAATGCTGCAGACTATTTTAAAACAGTTACAATTTACAAAAAAACATAACAATGCCTTTTAATTCGTATCAAATAAATAAAAAAAAATCTATCTAACGATTCATCGAATTGTATCATTTTAACAATGTCGGTCCAACATTTCCCCAACAGCCGATGCTTCCGATTAAAAGCAACCGTTGGTCAACCAATATGTGCTGCTCGGGTATAATCAGGGAGAAAAATTAAATGTTTAATAAAAATTTTAGAATAATTTTTTGTGAAATTGAAAAAGAATATTGTTATAATAGCTTTCTTCAATTATGTTAAAATTAAAAATTAAATAGTTTAATTTTTATTCGCTGATGTGAATATAAACGTCTGTACTCTCTGGATACAGATACATATTTACAAAGTAATAGCAGATTACAATTTGATTACAGATTGATTAATAGGCAATTATTTTCATGATTTATTTTCTTATTAATCGTTTATCCGACACTTGTTTTCTTCAAACTTCAATAGAGCGTATAATTAAAGAGTAAAGTGTAGGGTAAAGTTGTAGCAGGTAGTTGCAACTTTCCAAATAATGCATGTACTGAATAACATGTGAAAATAACGTGAGAAAATGAGAGCTCTTCTTGCTCTTGAAGTGCAAAGCATTTGATAGATGAACTTCTAGGATCAATTACTTTTGCGAT
>JASTWL010001735.1:0-24421 GCA_035220575.1 Temnothorax rugatulus | reverse complement strand
GCCATGCAGATCTGGCGAGATAAAATTGTATCCAATCAGATCTGACTTTACTTAAATTTCAGATCTCGTTGTATCTCATTTTATCAAATCAGACATGGTTAGATCTCCTCCATTTTTTCCCGGGTTGTACTTTCTGTGATATTTGTTTCTGGACATTCAACTGCATTCTTATTAGACGAAGAAACAGGCATTCTTCTATTATTTTCTTTCATGTTCGTTAAAGTTCTATAACAAATTAAAGAAAATTAAATCAATTAGGGAAATAGTATTAATTTGGCTACTTCAACATAACAGATTTCACACACACACACACACACACACACACACACACACACACACACGCGCGCGCGCGCGCGCGCACATACACACATTAATATAAAAGGTAGTAACCGTCTTCTTTGAATGTATACATCTAGAAAAGACAATTCAGGTAAAAGTGCAGATTTTCTTGTAGTACAAGCTGCATTCCCACATTTCAAATCTTGTTCTTTTTTTAATTTTGAATATTTCTCTCTCAAACATATCATTTTCCTTTTACAATCAGTTGTATAAAAATTTCCTGCAAAGTTATCATCAAGAGACCATTTTATATAAACACAATACAAAATTTAAAAAGCGATACTATTAGTATATTACATACATATTGGTATAATACCATTATGAAGATGGCATCTCCTCTATTTAATTCTAATACTATCACGTTGCAAAAAAGATCCATAGTTACCCATGTTTTTATTTTGCATGATAGTAGATGAAATCTCCTTCCAGGCATAATTTTTTAATTTATTGTCTCTAAAGTCTTGATGACTTTTGTCATACAGAAATCTTCTTTCTCTATATAATTCAATAAAGTAATCATCACCCACTTTTTCTGGGATATTGTTAGCAGATGCATTTTCTGTATCTATATCACCTACATGTTCTTCGAACATCATGTCTGGCACATCTTCGTTATATGTATTATATTGATGATCCATATTTAAAGAAACGCGAAAGCAAACTCGTACTTCTTATGCTTTCAACAAACGTAATTCATCCAACAAATGACTCAATGCACGCGGTATAATTCCGGCTTTGTCCTATCCTATATGTATAAAAATAAATCCAATTTATATAAGATTACTTGATATTATATTATTACTACAATAATTCAGTAAAATTATATTTATATACAGGGTGAATCACTAAAAAGGTTACAGTAGGCTAATATTTCTGAAATTGAACGAGATATGAAATTCTTATTTTCTAGCAACTGTTTGGTATCGGAACGGATAAAAAAAAATTAATTTTGTCACACAATGTTCGCTTTGATATCAAACAGTCGCTGGAAAATAAGAATTTCATATCTTTTGTTCAGTTTCATAAGTATTATAACTTCTAACACCTTCAATGATTCATCCTGTATAGTAAAATTGTTATAAATTATTATTAATTGTTATTGTTATTAATTGTTATTAATTGTTAATTGTTCTATTTTTAATACAAAATATTTTGTATGTATACCTATAATAGGTGCCTCGGATCAAAATCGATTCTCTCAACGCATTCTCTTACGTATAGCGCCGTAACCGATACGTTTCTTGTATGTTGACGCTACGTTACCAATATGAACCCTGATAACCGCCAACGATAGAAAACGATAAAAAATTTCTTATTGTTTTTAATATGGTTAGTGAATCGTTTATTTACGATACTCTATCAGAAATTCACGTTACAAAATACTTAGGATCCTATTGTAAATGTCTTATCTCAGCTGCACATCAGTTTCTATCGTTTTTAATATGGTTAGTGAATCGTTTATTTACGATACTCCATCAGAAACTCACGTTACAAAATACTTGGGATTCTATCGTAAATGTCTTATCTCAACTGCACATCAGTTTCTATCGTTTTTAATATGGTTAATGAATCGTTTCAATTAGTTTTAGTCAATCCATTTCAATCGTTACGAATCGTGAATTAAGGAATCAGATTCATACCGATTTATTTCTTTCAATCGGTTTTTATCGTTTTGAAGAACGCCCCGGGAACGGGGCAACTAGCGCCAGGAGTCGGAGGCCGCTGGGCTCGGTGTTCGGTGTCCGGGGCGGCTACCGCCAAAAGGTCCTTATAGGAAGAGATCCCTTCAGTTACGATACTGGATTTCTCTGCTTTTCGCCTCGCAGGGGGTCTGCTTATGTATTATGACTGAATGTATTTTAAATACAAGAAGCGCTTTCCATCATGCGCGGCCTAGCGGCATGTCGCGAACTAATCGCTGATTTGGTTGATGCGGATTTAATTTATATCATTGATATACGATAGAAAACGAACCGATTTGTTGCCGTAAAGAAGATGATAAGTTGTATGTCAGAAAATCCTGATAAGAAACGATAGATGTATCGGTTCGGTTAAGTCGTATAAATATCGACGAGATATCTATCGTTTTAACCTTATAAAAACATATACAAAGTAGAAGGCTTTCAAACGATTCAATTTATATCATTGATATACAACAGAAAACAAACCGATTAGCTGCTGTACAGAAGATGATAAGTTTTGTACGTCGGAAAATCCTGATAAGAAACGATAGATGTGTTGGTTCGGTTAAGTCATATAAATATCAATGAGATGTCTATCATTTTATTCTTATATATCCGTATTAATGCATACGGTAAAATTATTACCATAAATAACGATATATACTATATCGTGTATATACGATTGATTCAGACGGGCAATAATTGTACATATAGAAAACGATTCATAACTATAAAATTTGTATAGTTATTTATCCTTATTCGGATCTAAAACGATAGAAACCGATTCAATTCGATTAATGTTTTATCTGTCTTCTAAATATGCAACGATAGAACCGACAACGATACAGATGTAGCCGCTTTTAATCGTTTTCTATCGGAGATGGTTACCAGGGGAGTCTTGTGCGGTGGCTTTTAACTCGTCGACGATGAAGATGGTGTGATAACGTGTGTGTTCGTAATTTCTTTGTTCTTCGTGATTAGAGATGACAAAGTTAAAGATGATAAACAACCCAGCGAAAACAACCTAGTCAAAGTGATGTCAAATTGCCATCAAATTGACGAGGGGTATGATGTCAAAAGGAGTGATCAAAATGATGGCAAAATGATGGCATCATGACTGCAAAACGTCCCATACCTTGATGGCGATTATGACTATCATTTTGATGTCTGTTTGATGTCAACGTGACATGTCTGTTTGATTTCAAAGTGACATCAAAATAATTCCCTCTACAGTAATAAATGCAAAACTAAAATCAAATTAACGTTTCAAATCAACGTTTTTTAGAAAAAAATTAAATATCTTTCGCTAATATATCTCTGTAGAAATCTGATTATAAATATGAGAAAATCTGTGCAATTTATTAAAAATTTTCATACATACGGATACTGAAATATTTCAAAAATCTTTATCCAATTATTTCTGAAAGTATCTGAGAAATTATATATATTTTTTAATAATTTTTTATAAGTCCCAATTCTTGTAAAATTTCTCAGAAAATATGAGAAATTTTTGATATTATTAAAGACCTTCATACAGTATAAGGTCTTCAATAATATCATAATAAACTCGATCACGGAAGCTCCAAACGTTCGAAATATATATAAATCGAAATACACACTACAAAACAACGTTGGAGATCCCTTTTAAGAAAATAACTGAGTAGATCAAATTGTCTCATTATTACCCACATAGCAAAACATAATTCTGATCCAGTTTCTGTCTCAGAAAGAACATAAAATGTACTAGTGCATTTTGCCATCTCTGCACTGTATAATTTCTCGGAGGTATCACAAAAAATATTAGAGAGCCAAGATCTTACAAGCTCACCTTTTATCCTAGTGCGTAAGGATTTTTGCTTACGAGAAGGTACTGGCGCATGTATACGCATGTTACTAGCGCTTGTTTGAGCGAAAATTTTCTAAGTCCCTTTACGACATGTTGCTTTCGCGCCGCGGTCGTTACTTCCGGCGCAGCCCGAGCAAATTTTTCTAAGTCCCTTTACGACATGTTGCTTTCGCGCCGCGGTCGTTACCTCCGGCGCAGCCCGAGCAAAAGTTTTCTAAGTCCCCTTGCGGCGTGTTGCTTTCGCGGCGCGGTCATTACCTCCGGCGCAGCCCGAGTAAAAGCTTTCTAAGTTCCCTTGTGGCGTGTGGCTTTCGCCGGGATATTTTGCTGTGTGGGTAATGTAGTCATTTTGATGTCATTTTGATATCAACGTGATTAATCGAGTTTTTCCCGCATAACACTCAATTATATTATCTAAAAATTTATTTCCACCTTTCCCTATAATGTTTCATCACGCACAACGTCAATCTACATGGTGTCAATTTTTCGTCATATTGGTCTATTCTTTTGACACAATGACGACAAACGACAGTTTTGACGTCATATTGACGTCATTTTGACTAGACTATTTTCACTGGAAAGAGAAAAAGAAGAAGAGTCGAGAGAGAGAGACATTGAGAAAGAAAAAAAAGGAAACAGGAAAGAAGATTGATTGATTGATACGTTTAATTATGCCCGAGCAATGGCTAAGGGGCAAAGATAAGATAACAATGTCTGATTACAAAAGCATATGCTCACTCTCAGACAAAGTAGTATAATACAAAAACAACTTATAGCTAACGCAACCTAGGAACTAGCGCAATGTAAAACCCAACAGAATAACGCAATATAGACAAAAGTGCAAGAAGGAGAAAAGATCCAAGAAAAGTACAAAATAGGGAGTGCGCAGAACAAATAAGAGAAGAACGCAAGACTTACACATCTGATTCAGATGAAATCAAGAACATGCGAAGTAAGCTTTTAAATGATGCAAAAGACGATGCTGAGGTAACTGAATTAGGAAGAGAATGCCAGAAGTAAATGGAGGAAAGCTGGAAAGAGGATCTATAGGCAACTGTTCTATGAGCAGGAATGTGAAAAGTTTGAGTAGATGATGAAGTGAGCCGGTCAGACTTCCTAAGAGTAGGATCAGGAGAAGTAAAAAGTTCACGTAAGTATGATGGTGAGCTCATATGCAGGATACGATAAATCTGGCATCCAAGAAAGTAGTACCGTCTATTTTCAACAGAAAGCCACTCCAACCTACGTCGATATGGAGTAATATGTTCATCACGCTTAAGGTCATAGATAAACCGAATACAACAATTGACAAGTCTCTGTAACTTGGTATTCAGTTCCTTGGTCAGACCATGGTATACAAGGCAACAGTAATCGATATGCGGCATAATCAAGGTTGTTACGAGCTTTATCCTGAGATTGGTGGAAAGAGAGTTTTTGTTGTATTTCAGGTTGTATAACGCATGATGGACTCTCTGCGAAACCAACGAGATATGATTCGTCCAGGATAAATTAGACGTGAAGATGACACCCAAATTCCGTACCTCACTCACAAAAGGTAAAGGCGTATTATTTACAACAATAGGCGGTATCCTGCTAAGATCAATGTCTTTCACATATGCTCGACTGCCGAATATAATAACCTTAGATTTAGTAGGATTAAGCTTGAGACCGTTTGACGTGGCATAGTCGAAGATAGCATTGGCATCTCTAGAAACTAATTCCAAGGCATGTAGAATATTGGCAGGTGAGCACGAGAGATAAATTTGAATATCATCAGCAAAGATCATGTGAAGCACATAACGCAAAATTTTGCATATGTCGTTGATGAATAATATAAACAGGAGAGGGCCAAGTACGGAGCCTTGCGGAACTCCAGATGAGGTAAATACCCAATCAGAAAGGTTCCCAGCGTCATCGATAACCGCTTGAGAACGGCCAGTTAAATACGAGAATATCCAATTTAAGACAGCATCAGAGAAGCCAATTGCTTTAAGCTTGATAAGTAGCAGCAAGTGGGGAACAGTATCAAACGCCTTGCTGAAGTCGAAGAGAATCATGATGGTGATTAAACCCTCATCAATTCCCTGCTTGATGTCATTACAAACACGTAGAAGAGCCGACTGAGTATTATAACTCGAGCGATACGCAGACTGCCTGGGATTGAGGATGTCATGTTCATATAAATAATCGAGTATTTGTGCAGCCACGATCTTCTCAAATACCTTAGACAGTTCAGGCAAGTTTGCAATCGGTCTAGTGTCAGACGGAGATAGAGGTGATCGAATTTTTGAGAGCGGACGAATATAAGCTCTCTTCCACTCAGACGGAAACACAGAAGTGTGTAGTGATCGATTCAGCAAAGACGTCAAACATGACGAGATAATTGGCCAAGCAATACGTAAAACATACAATGGAATACCGTCAGCACCAGATGCATATGAATGAAGAGGCTTCTCGGAAATAGCCTCAAAAACAGAGCGAGGCGAGACAGAAGAGAAAACGAATATAGGTCTATTAACAGGAGGATTAACTAAAGCATTGGCCGAGATATATTAACTATAGCATTGGCCGAGAGAGAGAGAGAGAGAGAGAGAGAGAGAGAGAGAGAGAGAGAAGTTAAGAATTCAATTTGTAATCAAAGAGATAATGGGCATGTTAAAAAGTTCGTATATAATGAGTTATATGTATAGTTTCTTTTTTTAATTTTCGAAGCTTTTAATTAATTATTAAAAATATTTATATCTTTGCGAGAAATCAATTTAAATAAAAAGATTTGTTTGTATAAAGTCATTTAAAAGTCATATTGTTATATACTATTAAATTTTTCTTAACGTGATATTACTAAAAAAGTAGCAATATTAAATATCGTTGTAAATGTTGTTTTGTATAATAATATAGTAAAAAAGCTTAATGGCGCGCGCGCATGTAGTGTTCTAGTACATATATAAAATATGTATGTACATGTTTTCTTTCTCTTGTATAATCTTTATCAGTATATATAGGAAAAATAGTAAAAAGAGAAATTGAAAGATAATAATTAGACAAATAATTTTTGTATTTCTTCTTTTTTACAAGAAGTAAAAATTACACAAAGGGAAAAACGCCATAATCGGTCAGGACTGGATCTTGCTTGTCCGAATAATATATTAATTCTTGAGTGACTTTTTACGTACAATTCAAAAATTAATATATTATTCGGACAAGCAAGATCCAGTCCTGACCGATTACGGCAAACTTTTCCCTTTGTTTGATTGTATATCTTACACGGTCGTGTAATCTCATACTTATTGTTTATATACGTCGCCGGCAAAAGACGTTCTTCCTTATTAACTAATGTTATGATAAATATCACCATATGCCTTAGTGGTCGAATTGGTGAGACGCCTGTCACGGAATGAGGGAGGTCCAGGTTCGAATCCTGGCTGAGGTGTTATTTTTCGCAACATTTCCTTTATATTCTCAGTATCCTATCCTATATATATATTTCACATATTCGTTTATTCCGAATCTCTTGTGTATATTTTAATATAATTAATTAAATTAATATCAATTTAATTGTGTGATTGTATCTGGCTTTGGTTGAGACTGCGTTATGTCCGAAAGTAACGGCGCGTGGTCTGTCAAGAAAAGCAAAGAATTGTATGTAAAAAGTCACTCAAGAATTAATATATATTATTCGGACAAGCAAGATCCAGTCCTGACCGATTACGGCGTTTTTCCCTTTGTTTGATTGTATCTATATCTTACACGGTCGTATAATCTCATACTTATATTAAAATTGCATAATAATATACATATATATTAAAATTGCATAATAATATACATAATCATAATTTATATACGACTATCACATTTATACTAATGTGATTATATACATAATGTGATTAATTACAGGCAATTTTTTTCATATCTTCAAACTTCACTTTTCATAAAGAAGCAATGCGAAATATATCTTTTTTATTATTTTTTAATTTTTCTTGTTATTACGTATTTTTTATGTATATAAGAACAGATAGATTATACAACAGAATGAAAACGTATATGGATATATTTTGTAATAATAATATATACTTATGTTTTACCAGAATTCAATCTTAATGATGGCCCCGAGATTAAATCTATTTTTCCTGTATTAAAATTCAATTTTAGTCGGTTTTATGGAAATATGAGATAAAATTTTTAAACAAAATTATTAATGATTGACTTTTGACAGAAGTCACAATATTAAAAAATATTGTTGTGCGCATTAAAATCGCACAGTTTATCTTGTGTGATTAATGATACGACATGTGTATCATCGCAATGATACCGAGTATGAGAAGCATTTCTCCCACTTCCTATCTTGGTTTTTTCACGTATATACGTATATGCGCAGAATGCGCTACACGCACTTACAACGTTCTACGCCGCGTCCGACGAAGCATCTCGTTAGTCTGTTATTTCATCGCATCACGATGGTTTCGACCTTCGTGCTATTGCTGACTACTCTGGTCGTCATCGGCGTTCTGAAAATAGTCTCTGTGCTGCATCATACGTATTTTTACTGGAAGAATAAGGGCCTACCTTACCTGCCAAATTCGCTATCGTCTTTTATAACAACTTGGAAAGTGATTTTGGGATACATCGCATTCGTCAATTATTTCCAATATGTATACTATTACTTCCCAAATGCTAAATATGTTGGAGTGGTGGACTTTTTTACGCCTGCCATACTTCTGCGCGACCCCGAGCTGATTAAAAACATCATGGTGAAAGATTTTGAACATTTCCCGGATCGTCGCGGCTTCGTTGACGAAAACGTAGATCCGCTGTTTGGCAAGAACGTCTCCTCCTTGCGCGGAAATCGATGGAAAGAAATGAGAAACACACTGACCCCCTCTTTCACCGCCAACAAAATGAAGTTCATGTTCGATTTGATATCGAAATGTTCTCACGATTTCGTCAATTATTTGGTCGATCATCCGAAGCTCTGTCATGAGATTGAAACGAAGGCGGCCTTTAGACGATACACCAATGACGTAATTGCTACGGCAGCCTTTGGAATAAGTGTGAATTCAATGAAAGATCGAGACAATGAGTTCTATTTAAGAGGAATAGAGGCTTCGAAATTTTCTTCTGGACTACTAATGATTGCTAAGTTTATATGTTTACGCGCGTGTCCATGGCTTGCTAAATTATTAGGTTTATCTTTTTTCCCGTCGGCTACGTCCAAGTTTTTCAAGAAGATCGTAGGGGAAACCATTAGAGCCCGAGAAACACAAGATATCGTCAGACCAGATATGATTCATTTGCTAATGCAGGCTCGGGACAGGGACAGTGCTAGTGTACCCAAAATGACATTGGACGACATCGTTTCGCAAGCTTTCGTCTTTTTCTTCGCTGGTTTTGATACCTCCTCGACCCTGATGTGTTTCGCTGCTCACGAACTGGCGGTTAATCGAGATATTCAGGATCGCTTGCGCGAGGAGATACAGCAGCATATTGCCGAAGGAAATGATGAGATTTCTTACGAGTCGCTATCGAAGATGTCTTACATGGACATGGTAATTTCCGAGACTCTCAGAAAGTATCCACCGAGCATCTTTATCGATAGACTTTGCGCTAAGGAATACAAACTGCCTCCATCGCAACCAGGCTGCAAAAATGTGATCGTCAAACCTGATGACGTATTGATATTTCCCGTTTATGCTTTACATCGCGATCCAAAATATTTTCCGAATCCGGATAAGTTCGATCCCGAAAGGTTCAGCGAAGAGAACAAGGACAACATTTTACCATACACTTATCTACCATTCGGTCACGGGCCTAGAAAGTGTATCGGCAATCGATTTGTTCTTATGGAGACTAAGATTCTAATAGCTCATCTTTTGCAAAAGTTTACGTTGAAGACTGTAGAAAAAACTGTCGAACCAGTTGTATATTCTAAAACGGAGTTTTCACCGCAACCTGTTGGCGGATTCTGGATTGGCTTGGAGAAGAGAGAAACGTGAAAATCTTGTGCGAAATACATAATTCTATGATAAGTTATGTTCGTGAAAATATTATCGCATTTTTAACTTTCAAAACATTCAACGCTTTTAAAGATGATTAAAGTGTACAATAAGATTTATTTGCGATATATTTTCATCCAATGCATAAATCGAATAATTGTTTTTGCTAAAACAAAAATAAAAAATTGAGATAAGCATTTTGTCACTTGCTTATTATAGACTCGCGAGTTTACTCGACGTGCTGATTATTACTTATCGTCCAATAGCACAGTAAAGGTGATAGAAACTAAGGTCCGTAGATAGACGCGACAACAGATAAGGTCTTCACACGGTCGCATTTTTGATCCAGTGAGTACGTATTAGTCAATGACGTATATACATAAACCAAGCATTTCATTCACAGAGTGGAGCCAGGTGTTGGCAATTTAAGACAGAGCGAGATACTTGATTTGCGTCTAGTGCTTTCTCACTTTCTCTTTCTGTCTTTTTTTAGAACATAATATTTTCTCTCTTTCTTTCTCACGAATAATGACGACTTTTGACAGTCGCTCTAAGCTAGAATGAGAAAACACTAGACGCAAATCAACTATCTTGCTCTGTTTCAAACTGCTAATATCCGGCTTCAATCGCTGCTATAGCAGAAATATAGGAATGCTTGGTGTATATATACATATATATATACTAGCATGCCCCGTCTCGGCTTCGCCCGAGATTAGAATGTAGTGCTTTCTATTCTCCGCTTTAACAAACACAGACCCTTAAAGGGTTAAATGTGCATATATAAATTTGCACATTGATTTCTTAGAAATCGGTATACGAAAGTAGTGTTGACTGTAAAATTTAATAACGTCAAAGGTGGTTGTTCGCGACAGTCATGAATTGAAGTGACTAATTTATCAGTTTTGACATATAATATGTGAAAGCAGCAACTTCATAACATAACACAAATAAATGATACAGACACTACGCGGCGCATTCGTCATATATTTTCGCATTATTAAAATTCAACATCGACCTCTATATTTAGGGTCCTTGAAACTTGGTGACATTTATGAGTATATGTTCCGCTCAGAAATTCGAGCCAAACATATACTCATAAATGTCATCAAGTTTCAAGTTAATCGGCTTCTCACATTCTATATAGATAAGTTAATGATTTCAATCAGTATATGTCAAGTCAGTTGTTAGTAAATGTTTATACACTCTTGAACTATTCGACCGAATCTTAATCAATTATATATGAAATAGGGTAAAAATAGGTAAAAATTCGGTCCAATAGTTTCTAAGATTACCCCGAATAACGGTACAAACTTTTCCCCTTTATATAATAGTAGAGATTTCTGCCCGCGCTTTGCGTCTTTTTTTTTTTTTTTTTTTTTTCGTTGGAGGAGGAAAATGCCTAATGCATACCCTAGGGCCGATCCCTAGGGTTATGCCGGGCTTGTAAACGTTTGTCCCTGTGATTTATTTATTGTGATTGCAAATGATAACTTTATGGGAAACTGCAGTCTTTTAAATTGAAACGGCAAATCCGTTGGTATCATCGGAATTCGTGGTATATACGCAATTTCTCCTGTTGCTGCTCCATTTAAAATGATCGCCTCAATAATATTTTTATGCATTACTTTAATTTGCAACCTAGTTCCATTGCATAGATTTGGTGGATTCAGATTACGTAATAATATAATTGGTGTTCCTTCTTTTAATTTTAAATTATGCGGTGGAAAACCTGCTGGATTTAGTGAATTTAAAAATTCATTTGGATAGTGTACTGCATCCTCATTATTAATGACAGTGTCTATAGATTTATATTCTTTTATTTTTCCATTCATTTTTTCCAAAATAATATTGTTTATTTCTTCCGCAGTTGCGTTTCTGGGCGATACGATTGCTCTTTCACATAACCATTGATAATTTTTTTCTAATAGATTTTCAATTTTAGGATAAACCTCACAAATTAATTCAGTTATATTCCTAACAATTTTTCCTACTTTCTGATCAATAGTTATGTTCCCCTTTTCGTTTTCTATTTTTTATTATTTATTATTCGTTATTTTGAACGAAGCTTATTACACATCATGACATTCCCCGGGAAATTCTACCCCTATTTCATTAATATTCGGTCAAATATCATTAATATTTGATCAAATAATTCAAAAAATTTAAAAAATCAGTTTCCTGAAAATCGATAACGAAAAACTATACACATCATGACATTCCCCGGAAAATTCTACCCCTATTTCATATATAATTCATTAAATATTCAGTCAAATATCATTAATATTCGATCAAATAATTCAAAAAATTAAAAAAATCGGTTTCCAGAAAATCGATAACAAAAAACTATACACATCATGACATTCCCCGGAAAATTCTACCCCTATTTCATATATAATTCATTAAAATTCGGCCGAATGGTTTCCGAGATCATCGAGGACAAACAATCAAACCGACAAACTCTGTCTCTTTATATAATAGTAAAGATATATATATATATATATATATATATATATTAGAGTGTGTCATTTTGGGGCAACTTTTTTTTTAATTTCACGAATAGCATATATACTTGCAGGAAGGTAAAATAAGATACCTGTTAAATTTTTAGCCCTTAATATTAATATTAACAGGTCGCTCATCGCAATTTTTTATTTTTTATTTAGTAAGATAGAAAAAATTGTATAACTATCTAACAAACAGTAATACAGCATCGTCTGTATAGACTTTTGTAGTAAATTTACCGCTCTACAAAAAAGATCTCTTATCATTTTTTCATAAATTCAACCGTTCAAAAGATATTCAAAGTTAAAGTTTGATAAATTTTATAAAACTTGTTTTTGCTTCTTATGAATTTTGTATCATATCGACTATCAAAAATTATGAAATAATCGATACATATTTTTGTAGAAAATTTAACGATCTACAAAAAAGGTCTCTTATATTTTTTTCATAAATATAACCATTTAGACGATATTAAGGTTTAAAGTTCAAAGTGACCACCGAATATCCTATGGGCATGATTTTGACTGGGGAAAGCCAGAAGTAATACATAAAGAAAGACAGACCAGAAAGAGGGAGATAGCGGAGATGTTTTTTATTAAAAAATTTGACGACACCATCAATTTACAAAAGGACACGGAAAACCTTAACGTTCTCTACGAACATATCATAAAAGAAGTATAACTGTTTTCTCCTTCTTCGTTACTTCCCTCTCTACGCTCTTGCTTATTATTTACGGCACCAGTCTGTTTTTATATTGTCAAGTTTATCAGTTTAAATTTTACCACGGCACGGCTCTGACATGATACAAACATCCAACGAAGTATGCCGTTTAACAAATATTTTATTGCTTTGATCCCGACGCAGAAATATGTAAGTTACTAGTTTTTTGTATAATATGGATTTTTAAATATATTTTTACTTAATGCGGAGTGCGTAATTTGTCGTTTAGTTTTTAGATTCGGCGTAATTAGGGCATTATGCCTGACTAATCGATATTTGTGAGTCTTGTATACACGCTTGAAAAGGACCGGAATCCACGGTCGAAACGTAGCATTTTTCGATCAATAAATTTGGCCAGTTGGGTCGATTACAACACCTTTAGCAATTTTTAATTATTCACTGGCGACTCAAACTCTCTTGTTCTATACATAAAAAGATTATTTCCTCCATCTGATCTGATATATATTCTGTGATATATAAATTAGATTCTATTAATGTTTATATTATTTTTATTAAATTATTTGTTTTGTTAATTTTAATCATTATTTACAATTGTAAATATTTAACTATATTTTGAAAATATTTTTTTATTAACATATACTATATTATATAAAACATTATATTACATTAAGTAATGTAAGCATGTGCGCTTTTACCAGTTAAATACTAGAAGTACTAAATAATTTCGACCGACTCGATTTTTTATTCTGTTGCAATCCTGTACTTGATCAAAAATGTAAAATTTTGAAATATTATGAAATTTTATTGATTGCTCTTTTTAGTCTAATAAAAAATTTTATTAGAGTAAGAATTAGAACTTTCAATTTATTTTATTTCGATCTTTAATAAGATCAAAAATATATTTATTAAAAAAATCAAAACGGTTTAAATTATTTAATACTTCTTGTATAAAGGTCATTTTACACAATTTATAATTCACAACAGATAAAGAATACAATTATGTTAATAATTTTTTGCATTGTATAATATAGAAAACAATTCATTTATGAATGTATTTATAAATGTAATTTTTTTAATTTTTTCTATATACATATATACGATTGTATTCCACATTCTGTTAATTATAAATTGTGTAAAGTGATCTTAAAATTATCATAATATTCTCTATATATTACTTTTGCTTTTCTATTCTCTATCCTTTATATTCTTTTCTATTTTATTTATTCTTTTATATCTATATTGTGTCTATCCTTTTAACTATCCTTTATTCTATCTATTCTATCTATTTCTACCTATCTTCTATCCTATTTACATTAAATATTCATTCATTCATTCATTCATTCATTCATTCATTCATTCATTCATTCATTCATTCATTGGAAATGTAGAAGTTATTTTCTTTAATATTATATTAAAGAAAATAATATTTTACATTTCCTACTGACGGAAGAGACCACCTTCTCGCGGTTTCCGTTGAGCAACAATGTGTACGTCTATTAAAAAAAAATTTACATAACAGAAATATTTGTTCCTTGTTTAATTATTTTTACTCGATATTTTTCTTGATTTTACCAAAAATCGAAAATTTTGTTATTTTAATCATTAATTCCAAATGAAAAGACGAACCATATTCAAATATGAAATCTTAAATAAGTACATTGTATGGAAATATCATGCGTTGGCTCAAATAAACCTTCAGCTTTATTTAAAAAATTATTTTGTTGTAAAAATAATTTCTCTCTTTTATTTTATTACATATATTTTCTATTAGTAAAATAACAAATATATTATTAGAATAATTTACCCACTAGCATGTAATAAAACCTTAATATAAATTCTTTGTTTACATTTTCTTGTTGTAATTATAAATCATCTTTTTACATTACTAACAGATGATTTTGTAAGAAAAAGACGTACACGTTGGCCAAGAGTGGATTTCATTTTCTTTTTCTATCCTTTACTTCCTTAATTTTAAGTTAAAACTTTTTATATACACAAGAAATTATAATTTAATTAATTAATGATTTTAACTTCTAAATTGTAAAATCATTAAGCGATATGATAGTGTATCGCATCTGATCGCATCTAGTGTAGAAAGAGGCACGCGACAGTCAAGCCGCTAATATACGTATTTCGTCTGTGAGGCTGACGACGCGCGACGTGCCGGTTCAAGAGAGAAAGAGAAAGAGCATAGCATGTTTGCTCTCTCTAGCTGGCCGAGACTGGCCGAGCGACGAGCGCACATGTCCACGGGGCGCTTGGCTTGTGTGCGTCAGCGTCACGTGACGCGATCCTATCCCCTCCACAGCCACGGCTATGTTGCAGAGACCTAAACCTGGGACCACTGTTCTAAGTTCCAATTCACGAAAAATATTCTAAGTTCGAAAGACTTACGGTAGAGGCTCTGAGGCTTGGAGGTAGAAGTGTACGAGTCCGACGACGAAGAGATACTGTGTCTAGGGCCTCTCGGCCTGCCCTTATATTCCTGCGTGGGTGTATTTTAAATACGAGAATCTGGTCAACGCCGACGCCATGTAGCGGCGGCGCTCCGAACCAGCTCGGGCTTATTGCCTTATCCCTATGAGTATGGGATACTAGATCGTCTAGTGACTTTGAATTTGAGTTTGCCTTCGCTGTAGTGGCGAAACCCAGAACTAATCGTTCGAAAAAAATGTTTACCGCCCACGCTGTCTTATAAGGAATACTGTCGATCTCGATACTTTCACTTATGAAAATGTTGTCGGATGTAACACCTCCCCTCTTGGAGAAAAATGTTGGACGTTATTGTTCCAATATTTTCCTATAGAATGAGACGCTGAAGTAATCCAATAATGATTTTGCCTATACTTAAACAGATATGACGCGGATATTCAATATTGATTACGCAGATACTTATTTAGTTGGCCATAATCAACGGCAGATCCGCTTGCATTACCGGTTTTGTTTATTGCGCTTTCCTCGTTCACCGTTGTTTTTTGTGGCTCGAATGTAGTTAACTCGGTGGATGGTGCATCTGGATCTGGTGATCCTTTGACGTCGGAATTCTTCTTACCGTTTAGGAGGAGCAGGTGTGTCACGAAGCTCCATATTGCTCCGAGGAGATGCAGGCTCCAGCCGTATACGGAGTGGAGTGCGTAGCCTCTTCCCACACAGCACATGATATCATTCGTATATACTGAATTGATACTCAATGTACTACAGATATACAAGATATACTGATAATATGTTTATAATGTATTTTGCGGTATATTATTTTACTGATATTTTAAGAATATTCGAAATTTATCAGTAATATTCGGTCTATTTATCGAATATTTTCAGGATATGCTAAATTTATCAGAATAGTAGGGGAGACCGGGGCTATTTGTCTACGGGGGCTATGTGTCCACAGTACTGCTATCTCAAGTTTTAAGAGACAGATGTCTCTACACTGAGAAAAAGGTTTCTTTGGACCAAATAAAACTCGTTAACAGATAATAAATGGCATGGTTGGATACGGCGAATCGAATATTTTGTTGAATCAATGGAATCGTTGGTTTGTGATAATAGTGAATATTCTGTTGCCCCAAATTAATGTACTTTAATAGTTAATGAATCTGATTTTGGCACGAACGAATATCTTTTTGCATCAATTGAATATTTCTTAATAGTTAAGGAATATAATTTTGGCACAAAAGTATATTTTGTTACATTAACGGAAGATTTATTATTAGGTAAGGAATTCGAATTTAGCACAAAATAATATCAATTAAATATTTTTTAATAGTAAATAATTTTATTTTGCTGAAAATCCGCGTCGACGTTTGTAATTATATATATATACACATTTGGTTATGTCAGAGGCCCTGCTAGTGAGCACGCTCTGACTGGCGAACTAGAGAACGCTGGAGAAGCCCCGCTGGGCTGCCCTTTATATAGCAGTCGATGTCGAACTTTTCTTACGAGAGATTTAGCCGGCGATGAGCCGCGTAGCGGGCGCGCGCCGAACTTTCTCGCCGCGCGAGCCCGCGCTGTTTGGTTGTGCTAGCAAGATTTCTTATCTATTAAGAAATATAGAGTTGGCTCAACAAATCGCATTCGTTTCACTCAAAAGAACGAACTTTATTTGATCCAACATCTACACACATTTGTATGAAATAAATCATGTCAACTATATCGCCGAGTTGACACAAATATGAATGATAAAGTAAATTAGCAATACCAACAAAACATTCATTTATATTAAATATAATTCGTTTGCTTGAAATAAATATTTTAGAAAAGTGTCAACCAAATATATTTAATTGGCATAAAGAAACCTTTTTCTCAGTGTAGACATATCCAATAAAATTATATTTAGAGCGATTAAAAGAATAAAAATTGAGTCTTTTCGTAAAAACAAAAACGAGAATCTTTTTGTAAAAACAGCGTTAGACTTTAGAATAAATGTTCGCGCTCTCACTCGCTACTGTAAAAAAGTGACCTACGAGCAACTACTTGATCCTGCGATTCAAGAATCGTCACCAAATTTTTATTTTAAAGATACACGTCAAGTTGAATATATGAGTTTGTCTTAAATTATTGAGTATTTTCTATTTCAAAGGCTGCCGAGGATAAGGTAAAGGCCCTAAATAAAAAAAAAGATTAAAGAATTGAGGGGACAAAAGAAACTCATCACATTGATTTTGCAACGGACTCAAAATCAGTTTGATGCCACTGTATATATAAAGAAAAGTCAGCTCTACGCAGGAAACTTGTCAAAAAATCTACACAAAGTGCCTACTACTTCTCTGACTTCCAACAACTAGGCGGTTTTTTCAATATTATATATTAATAATAAATAATATTATAACTAAGTATAAAAATTAATATAAATAATGTGTTTTTTATTATGTACACTGAGAAAAAGGTTTCTTTATGCCAATTAAATATATTTGGTTGACACTTTTCTAAAATATTTATTTCAAGCAAACGAATTATATTTAATATAAATGAATGTTTTGTTGGTATTGCTAATTTACTTTATCATTCATATTTGTGTCAACTCGGCGATATAGTTGACATGATTTATTTCATACAAATGTGTGTAGATGTTGGATCAAATAAAGTTCGTTCTTTTGAGTGAAACGAATGCGATTTGTTGAGCCAACTCTATATTTCTTAATAGATAAGAAATCTTGCTAGCACAACCAAACAGCGCGGGCTCGCGCGGCGAGAAAGTTCGGCGCGCGCCCGCTACGCGGCTCATCGCCGGCTAATTCTCTTGTAAGAAAAGTTCGACATCGACTGCTATATAAAGGGCAGCCCAGCGGGGCTTCTCCAGCGTTCTCTAGTTCGCCAGTCAGAGCGTGCTCACTAGCAGGGCCTCTGATATAAGCCTTTTTGTTTACGAAGTGTGCTCCTCATCCGGGGCCTTCGTTTATACCTGCTTTGCAGGACATTAAATTTTCTTCGGTAAGAGTCGACAGAGCAAAATTCAAAAATTTGTTTGCATTAACGCAACAATACTAGGAGATATTCTCTAATAGATACTGGCAATGTGATCAAAATATTTTTTTAATATACTCACAATATACTAAGAAATATTCTCAGTATATACTGAGTAGGCTTCTAGGGCAGACATTAGAACATCCTCAGTACATTCTCAAAATATCATAGACGTATTTCGAATATCAACAGGATATACACAATCTACAGTTGCGATATACGGAGTACATTCTCAGGATCTACCTGTGCTGTGTGGGTTATAATAGAATCGATGAGTTTGGCGAGTCTTACGAAAAGAATTATCGCAAGTACTTCTGAGCTTACCGAACCGAATGTTATGAATCCTTTTCAAAGGCGTTGTCCGACGCTCTCCGCGATTTTTTCCAGCGATTTCTCGTCCAGCAGATTATACAGCGAGAGGGTTCCGTGTGGGACAGTACGTTCTATTGCTCCCTGTACTAACGTATTCAACATCGATGGTTTCTCGACTGGAAACATGATGTGGTTGCGGAGGCGGTCGAGGTATTCTGTGGAGTATATACCGCTTACAGCGAGATTAGACCGGCTTATGTATTTCCACTGTGGTTTACTCAGCGGTTGGATCGTAAGTGGTAATAGTGCTTCCATCGGGCGTGGCATCAGTCTGAACCACGTATCGTCGATCCTATACATAGTAGGCAACAACTCATTGCAGTCTTTGATCGTGCCACTTTTAGTTAGCACTCGGGATCTCGAGAGTAGGAAGTATGATGCATTGTTGTGTAGAATTGGTAGTTCGTTATAACAGTCTTCCGTCTGTCTCACCTTACAAAGGACGGGCACGCATTTTACTATATATATATAACTTCTCCGGCGGTGATCGCGGTGTATCCTGGTGACTTCATAATCCGGTACGCCATTTCGTCGGGCGCGATGCTGGCAAGAGACAGGGCGTTTTCCAATATTTTTCTAGAGCGCATTTCTAGCTCATTATATCTGGGTACAGCTGCGTTAGTTGTGTTCTCATATGTTTTTCGACGTATATGAATTTGCTATTTACATACGAGAAGATATCGAGGTTGTCGATCGATATACTGATTTGGGTCTTGAAGGTACGCCCTGGCTATGTCTCGAGGATAAACAGTTTCGGGTGTTCCGTCTGGATTATCTTATATCCGCAGAGGCTCGTCTCTGTTGTTTTGGCCAAGGCGAAGGTAGTATCTCCCGTCGTTAGCGTATATATGATTGGGGATTCCTTTTGATTCGGCTTGGGTGAGAGCCAATGTGCGTTGCCCTCATAGAGCACGTCGTACTTATTAAATTGGCAGGTATCGGTCGGGATTGTCCTCCAGTAAGTTATTGTTCCATCTGCGTCGTAGCACTCGCCTTCCGTTGCTGAGCAACGGGTGCCTGAGGGTAAGATCACCTCATTCGTCGAGTGTTTTATAGACAGCTCCATTCGTCGCGTAGTTATCTTTACTGATGCCTGTACGAAGACATTGTCCCAGGTACCGTAAGGGTCACTATACTGCGTCCCTGAACATTTTCCGTCCATGGTCAGTGACCCTGCTAATGTGATAGCTCGCGTAGTGGTCGCATTTGTCTTGATCCCAATTATCGTTCCGCTGCTTCCTCCCAAGTAGATAGTTCCGCTATCCTGCATCTTGCTGGCAAGCGTCGGCCGTGATCTCGTAGATATACTCATGTTTCCCGCTCTGTACCGCTGAATTATGTGGGGTCATGCCACAATAATTTATCAGGCGATCGATTTCAATCCTACATTGGATTCCAGTGGTGTGATCGAACTCACTTAGTTGTAGCAGTTGTACGTATATTTCCTCGGTGACAAGTTTCCAATCCTCCAATTAACAATCTCCAATATCCATCAACGACAGCGTTGTTACGTTCAGTCCTTCGCCTCTACAGTCGAAGCCCAATAAGCTATGCGTTGGGGTGCTGAGTATGGCTAAGGCGATGGTCGCTGCGATGAATTCCATGATGATGTCAGGTGCGTTGTTCGAGGCGAACTGTGACCGGTAGCCATTGCGTCGCTCTTACATACTAGTTCCTTATGGCTACTAAGGGGGATACGCTCTTGATGGGGTTTTTAATGTCTAGCTATCTTTAGTTTATCTGTATGTACAATCTGAACTTATTTCCTATCTTAAGCTTCACATTATTATTTCTTAGAATTTCAATTATTTCGAAAGGAACCTACATACTGGTCGTCCAGTTTTCCTTTACTAGACTCCTTCAGAAGGTACACGTAATCTTTTATTCTAAAAGTATGTACATTCATTCTTTTGTCATAATATGCCTTAGACCTTTCTTTCGCGCGGTTGAGGCTTTCGCGTGCGCTACCCTATGTGTCGCGCAATTTTTCGAAGAGTTGTTTTAGGTAATCGACATAGGTCTCGTTAAATTTGTTTTCTAACGGTGGATCGCTTGACGGAGCGCGCGCAGTTTTCCCGAAAATTAATTCGTACGGCATATACATTGTGCCCTTGTGGACACTGGTATTATATGAAAAGGTCGCACACCTTAGGTACTCGTCCCAATCTGGCAGTCTTTATTTAATTAGCACAACGCGTTTCGATCGAGAATCCGGTCCTTATCAAGTTCCCAATTTCGGGAGATATGTCGATGACATCTTCGCTATTATTCCACGGAATAAAGTTAACGACACGCTTGACGTTTTTAACAACTATCACCCGCGTCTGAGATTTACATGTGAAACTGAGACCAATTGCTCGATCAACTTTTTAGATGTGACCGTTATTAGGGATGGTGAAAACTTGTTAACAAACTGGTACAGGAAACCCACCTTCTCTGGACGTTACATTAATTTTTATTCAAGCCACTCTATCAACTACAAAGTCAATGTCGTATCTAATTTGGTAGACCGAGCAATTTTACTATCTGACGAGCGCTTTCACAAGTCAAATATCCGAGTTGTTAAAGAGATCCTTTCTGACAATTGTTACCCGACCGGTTTTTGTAACAAATATATAAAACGAAGACTAAGGCTCTTACAATGCGGAGATTCGGTAAATGGCAAAGTACACGTAGAGAGACATCCTATTACCATCCCGTACATTAAGGATTGTAGCGAGAATATTTGCAAAGCCCTGAGAAACAAAGGATTTGACGTGGTCTATACTGTTCCTAAAAAACTCGATCGCATTATTAAAAGAGAAAAAGATAGGTTGGAAAGCGTTAAGCGTATGGAACTTGTATACGAGATTGATTGCCTTAATTGCGAGGCATGTTACATTGGACAGACCAAAAGAAATTTGGAGACTAGAATCAAGGAACATTGTGCAGATATTAAAAAGCACACCAGTAAACATTCGGTTGTTAGCAATCACAAGGCCTCTTGCAATCATGAATTTAATTGGTCTAGTCCCAAAGTTCTACACAGCGAAAAGCACTTCAAAAAGAGAGAAATCGCCGAAATGGTGTTTATCAAAAAAGATAATAACACTAGTAATTTACAGAAGGACACCGACAACCTTCCGGTGATATATGACAAAATAATAAATTTAATGTAAGCGCTTTCGGTTACCTCTGCCTTTGTTTTTCGCTCAGTCGTCCGCTGTCATCTGAGGTGAACGCACCACCGAACACCACATTGTTAACATGACTCTCCAACCGTTATTTATTACCATTCGACATATAAACATGTAAGCGATGCTCGTTTCATTCCTTCATTATAATTCTTCTTAATATACTTTCGCATTATACTTTAGTTCGTAAACTTATTACTTATAATATTTTTTTTTGTATTTTAGTTCGTAGACTCATTGCTGCCACATTGTGTACAATGAAGTGTTTTGCAAGCGTTTAAATGTAATGTACGCACTTGATAAGGACCGGATTCTCGGTCAAAACGCGTTGTGCTAATTAAATAAAGACTGCCAGTTCGGTCGAAGTAAAGGATTTTATTCATTAAATATTTGAAGTGTCAGTCGTCGGCTAACATCATATATGATACATCAACATATTATAACATAAAAAAAGCTCGTTTGTAGTTAATTGTATTTTGTTTGTAGAACTTTGTAGTAAAGTTAAAAAGTTTGTAGTCCTCTTTGAATTGTTTATAATTAATATTTGTTGAACTGTATGTGTAGCAGAGGGCAGCAGTTATTTGTATATAACTATCGTTAATTGATTGTCGGATAGCTACACAGTTCGAGCATTACTCGGCGAGCTTTCTTAGCGCTTCTAGTCATCTTATGCCCTAAGGTGGATGAGACTAGAGGGGGTTGAGCGTTTCTGGAGGAGGGTGCTTTTACGACCCTGATTTTGGAGAATATAGGAGAGAATGCGTGGGCGAGCAGGAAGTAGAACACAGGTCTCAATCTCTAAGAGTTCGACCGTTGGTATAGGGATTTCTATGTCCCGTTCGCTGGATTTATGATATCGATATAAGCTTACCGCCGCAATTCGTGATGACAGCGTCTCCTAAATAGATGTCGTCGTGCACGTGCATTCGTGGAACGTAACCCCATTTCTATCTCGGGGTATTTATTTGGAGTGGCAAAGTGGTACGCGTTCTTGCCGGAATTACAAATACTTCTTTTTCGACCGAAAGAGTCGCGTCATTTTCCCTCGTTTTATAGAACTTCCCCGCGAAAAAACAGTTAAATATGAACTTAATATGCACTTTAATAAAATCCTCATTTGAATTTTATTTGATTTAAATTAATACTGAGTAACTGCATTATTATGGCTTATATTTGTTCTATATACACTCACCCGCAAAAAATGGGCCACTTGAAATCAGCGCTAAAAAACACCAAATTCAAAGTTACATATCTTTGTGAGAAATGATCGCACTGATCACAGAATGATGTTTAAAAAAGCATTTTAAAGCTTGAGTTCTCAACTTTCGAATGCTTTAAGGCTCGTTTCTCTGCGAAAATTTTACTACAAACGGCGCTAATTTAAAGTGGACTTTGTAAAATTGAAGAAATAAAACTTTAACTTTCACAGCATGCACATGAAAAAACGAAATTTATTCTCCAAATTTTATTAATTGCATCGTGAAAATTAACATTTTCTCTTTAAAATGCTTTTTTAATCATTGCGCTACAATTTTTGCCTCCTCATACAGGAAGCTTTTTTTCGTAAACCTGTAATAGACTTTTGAGCGCGTATAAAGCTAGGCACACTCACACAATATTTAAATTATATATTTATATAATTTTATATATTTTATATTTATATTAGATTTATATTTTATACATTTATATTTATATATTATATATTTATATACGACCACATGGGGGGGGGGGGGGGGAGCATTGGGTCGTATTTGTACAGATAAAGACGTGATCATTTTAAGTGAGGTTAGAACTTTTCAACACAATAACTTTGATCGATTTTGAGAAAAAATTGAATAATCATCTTCTTTCACGGGGAAGTTACACGGTCGGACTGACACCTCGTGTATATGTGTGTATGTGTCACAGCGGGAGATAAGTACTACCGCGGTTCGTCACTCCCGTATGAACATTGCAATTTGTCAGTTTTTTTTCTTCAAGTTTGCAAGGTTCACTTTAAATTAGCGCCATTTGTAGTAAAATCTCCGCAGAGAAAGAGCTTAAAACATTCGAAAGTTGAGAAGTAGGATCAATTCTGGAGGCGTCTGAAAAATATCATTTCGAGATCGGACAGCGACAGCGCCGACGAGTACTACGAGTACTGACAGGCATAATAAAGCAAGTCTTAAAACGGACCGTGGCAGAAAGATCACTGACGACGAAAAGGCGACGCGCGGTAAAAAAGACGACCGATCAAGAGAAAATCAAGCTTCAACTACGGAATGCGAGATCACGTGAGTTTTAGCTGTCCAAAGCGAAAAGCGCAAGGAAGTAAATTTTTTATTGTGGTGAATATAGCAATATTGCGAGTAAATGTATTAATAAGACAGA